>BEXV01000167.1:43481-58592 GCA_003118195.1 Hemicentrotus pulcherrimus | reverse complement strand
AAAAAAAAAAAAAAAAAAATTGGATCGATGACCACCATACCATAGTCAATATTATATCATCATGACCATCCCGATCCTTCCTCTCCTCCTCCTGCTCCTCCTCTCGTCTCCTCCTCTCCTCTATTCTCCTCCTCCTCCTCTCCCTCCTCCTCCTCCTCCTCCTCTCCCTCCTCCTGCCCCTCCTCTTTCTCTTCCTCCACACATAGCTGCATTACTATCCTGGCGCTGGCTGTGTATTTAAAGTTGTGCTTTTGATTTTCAACATTTCAAACACCACTGTACATAACTCAACTGATTTCACTCAAAATCAGTACTTTAGTGAATTGATGACACCTATAGAAAAAAATACAATTTTTTCAACTCACTGATGTTAAAGAGAATTATTCAAAAATTCAAATTGTAAGTCTAGTGTCAAGTTTGCTGATCATCGACATTGGCTCTATTGTGTGCAGTCTATGCAATATTGTGTGATGTGTATATAATACCTGCCTCTCAGCAAGTGTGCAGTGGTAGAGGGCAATACGCATTAGCATTGACTCTATATGCTTTGATGGAGTGTGCTCCCCCCCCCCTTCTCATTGTTGTTCTCATTTACCCCACCATTTTCTACAATTTAATAGATGTAGATCTAGACTACATTGTCATTTATTTTAAAAGTCAGCTATGAACAAAAGGTTATCATACATGTTTTGAAAGAGTGTTATATCCCGAATTATTTGTGTGTGTGGTATCTGTTCACGCTTGGATGAATAGGAGGCATTGTTTGCGAAAGTGCAACAAAAAAAAAATCATCTCATAAAATTCTAATTTTTTTTATTATCCTTTTTCCTGCATTATCAACAGGCATTTAGATTGGACAAGGCAGAGGAAGTCATTGAGGTAAAATTATAATTCTATTTTCAATTTTAGATTTTAAAGGAATTGTATACTTTTTTAGCTGTCTCTTTCTTTTTTTTTTTTCTTCTTTTAAATCTTTTTTTTGTTGTTGTTGAAATGAAAGTATTTTTGAGTTATGTTCTCAAGGCCCAATGAGTATAGAATTGTGTATATGTAATGTAGTGATATGACTAAAGGAGTTTATGCAGGTTAATGCATATCTTTTTAAAATTATATTCATGCCCATGCATGCTCATTGAAGTGCTGACCATTGTTTAAGTCCTGACCATTGTTTAAGTCATGGCTTACACAAGGTATAGTGGTTGAATTGAATATAGTGTATACAATTCAGGTGTAGGTCTGCAACTAGTGTAAGGCTTCATTGTATTTGGACATTCTAACATTGTTTGAATTCTTTTTGAGTTAGGATGAAAAGGGAAGGAGTGTTAGCTCATTGGTCATGTTGGCAGAGAGAGACATGTTTTGGTGGGCTCTTAGAAAGGATCAGTTCTTGTACATGTAAGACTCCATGTTGAATTTGAGTGTGTCCTGTGCAGGACCTATATTGAGAGATCTATACAGAAATAGATGTTTAAATTGAACCTGTCAATAAATATGCAACCAAATGGCAATTCTTGAATCCTGTGTCCTTATTGTGTGACTTGTTTCAGTGATATGATGTAAGAGTAAAATTCTTTATTATGTCTTACATGTAAGGGACATAAGACTTTAATGTTCTTTTTTGCCGGTTTCCTCATTCGTATATATAATCGTATTTTGTGTTCACCTTTCGTTATGTTGTTTGTATGTTCTTTACTTATAATATCAATGTTATAATTATGTATGTTTTTATATGACAAATGGAATAAAATGAAATGAAAATGAAAAAGGTGTATAAATGTAAGTGTGAAGTTGGAACAGTTTATGAAACTTGAAAGCAGTATACAGTATATGAAATTAATATTAAAAAGCTACTGTCATTTACTGAAATTAGGTGTCACTGGTATAGTTATATGTGTTGTAGGATTAATATTGTTGCGAACTGGTAATGTACATGTAAACGTTATTTATTTATTTTTCTTTTAGAGTTCTGACACATTTTACTTCCTGGTGCCCTGTACAGTTGAAAAGATGAATTAGGGTAGAATATAAATTCTTCATGCTTCTGTGACATACTTTCTTTCTCAGGTTGCTGTTTGGAAGCGTTATAATGACTTTAAGAAACTCCACCAAGCTCTGTCCCTTCTCCACTACCATCTACGGAGACCTGAAAAATTCCCTGATTTTGCCAAGGCTCGCTTCTTTGGTAAGTACCACGTCTTACTTGGGAATAGTTCTTTTTCTGGTTCATCCCTAACATGAGACTTATATTTAGTTCAGTAATAACCATACTTGTAGCTTAGATATGATGCTCAAGAGAGACAGAATATGTACTCTTCATAGTTTAGTGGCCTCCATTTCACTGATTCATTTACTATAGGAATCAAAGGAAACAAAAATGCAGGCTTTATAGGCAGGGGATCTTTAGAAGTGGCAGCAAGAGCAGATTTTATCTTACAAGTCAATGATTTAAAGAAAAGTAAGTTATTTTGTCAGGATATCTTTCCATAGCATTTCTTTAGTTTATGTTTACCGGTATGTTATCTGATATTATATTTATCCTAAATTCTTTATTTGTCCGACTATTTGCTGTGTAGTTCTTTCACTATGAACATGACTGACAAAGAGAGCGGACAAAATATACAGTTCCTCAGGTTGACAAAGGAACATCCCTTCACTGCTATCATGTAAAAATGTGTAGAACAGGTGTAACATGCATATTCACTTTTTAACATAACAGCAGTGAAGGAATGTTCCTTTGTCTACATGAGGAACTGTATATTTTGTCCGCTTTCTTTGTCCGTCATGTTCATAGTGTTTATTATTCTTTCTTTCATTTTAGGGAGGTTTGACGAAAAGACAATTGAAGAAAGAAGGCAAAGTGCACTGAGACTTTTGGAATTCACTGTTAAAGTACCTCCTCTTGCCAAGTCAACACATTTTGTTGAGTTTTTCAAGGTAAGTATTTAACCAATCTCATGACAGGGTTCGTACGTGTTCTGGAAAACCTGGAAAGTCATGGAATTTGGCTTAGTCTTTTTCCAGGCCTTGAAAGTCATGCTAAATCTATGTTTTGATAAAAGGGTCATGGAAAGTCATGGAATTACAAAATTCATGGAAATTGTTTTATTTTTTATTGTCGGATGTGTAAATAATAAAACTTATTTCTTATTTCCATCTCTTCGTTTATGTGTTCTCATTTTGAAATGCATTTATTATGACTAGACTATGATTGTTGTGCGCCAGCTCTGTGAACGCACGTGTCGTGTAATGTACTGCATGTATTAATGGATAACTCCATGATTTGTGGGAGTGATCGTGATGAACTGCATTGATCCCTGTGTGTACATGCCTGTGTGTATTATTTGCGTGGGGCTTGGCGGCGCGGCATGGCTTGCATTTTCTGAGCACATGTATTTTGGGGATCATCTCAAATACCCCCAAAGTTGTGGTACCAACAGGGACAGTTTGGGTACCGGTAATCATTTGTGGACAGAACAAAACATTATTCATTTGTAAATAACCAAGTGAACATGTTACTTTAAGTCCTTCTTGAGTGACTTGGTAATTGACTTGGAATGATATCCATTTCTTAACTCCAGAATTTTTCTTAACTCCAGCATTTCCGTTGTACAACTAATATGATTAATTGAAACATGTCTACTGCTAAATTACTTTAGTCAGTAGGAATTCTCTTCCTTCTTATCTTAGACAATTAGATTCCACAGAACAATTTAAATCCCACTTGAAAACATTTTTTATTTATCTGATGTTTAAGTTTAATTACCTTAAGAACTATATTATGTTGAACTGTATTATGTATTTATATCTGTTTATCCAATACTTGAATAAAAGATTTGAATTTCTGTTTATCTAAGATTTAAGGTTAATTAAGTGTAGAAATAATATCTGTTGAACTGTTTTGTGTTATCTGCATCAGTTTTGTTTGTCGCGCCTTGATCAGAAGTTCCGGATATGTGCGCGTTACAAATTTATATTATTATTATTAATCCAAATAAAGATTCGTGATAATTGCCATCTTTTGTCTGTCTCATGCTTACTTCAGGGAGGAGAGACTGTGACAAGGAGAAAAGTTTCATCCGATAACCCAATCTTAAAACCTCAAGTTGTAAACCCCACATCTGATAATGGAAGCTTCCCTAACCAACCTCTTAGTAGTCGAGCTATGGCAGCTTCCATTCCTAGAATGGAGGGGGAAGGTGAGGAGAATCAAGGAGGTGCATCTCTGTCTCAATCCGTTCCCACACAAGGGGTTGAACTAGGAGGGGTTTGGCTACACCGGCAGCAAGAGGATGAGGAACAGAGAGGGGAGGACTCAGAAGGAGGAGGAGGAGGAGAGGGATATGATGACAGCGAGGATGAAAGGACAACATGTAGCGAGGACTCAATGCCCAGTACACCCCTGCCGCAGCTAGAAGAACTGACATTCTTTGATCCGCTTTCACCTTCAGGTGAGAAACATTCAGCATTGATCAGAGCCTGTTTCCGATTTCGTAATGCTCCAAGACCAATACATGTACCAGATCTACAATGGACCAAATAAAAACTCCATTACCCGTATTGTCCAAGATTTTGTCAATTATTGGTCGGTTAGGAGTCAGTTCTGGTCACTGGTGTATTGTGTAAGAGTAGAGCTGAGTTTGAAGGCTGAGTTAGATGTACGTATATTTTATGAGTACTACCGGTAGTTAGCATTATGATATGTGGTGGTTTCAAAGGAATTCCTTATTAATTTCATCAGTCATTACAAAAAGGAAGCTAATTCTGTTCAAAAGTATTGGTGTCCATCAATGAAAGAGTTTGAAAATATAAAGATAACCTTTCCTAGCCTTTGCTTCATACACTGTATTTTACATATTAAGGATGACACGTACGTTCATATAAATTGATTTGAACTTTTTTCCAGAACCAGGAAGCACCGAGCCTGGAATGCTTCCCCACTCTAACAGCTGGCTCTTCCAAGCAATGGACATATGTGCCGAACTCAGCCGAGACTCTCCTGAACTTGCATCAGACCATCATGATGCTCTTACTACCCCAGCAAGCAGTGTTGTTACTAGTGACTCGACTGACAGCGGAATCACAGTCACAGTGCCTCCATCACTCCAGTCGTACTCCTCCGATTCTGCCCTTTCCTCTGGCTCTGTTTCCACCTCTGGTGGTATGACTGCAAATCGCAACAGCCACAACTCTTTGGCCAGGGCGTACCTGAACTCACTCCGTGCTCAGCAAGCTGCTGATGAAGATGCGAATTCCACCGGTATCACAGACAGTCGAAGTGTTGCCACGGGTGACCACAGCAGGCAAGTTTGTGATGATAGCATTTCCAAGTGGGACGTTAGCGGTGAGGATGATTATCTGTATCAGGCGGCCGGTAAGATCAGCATGGCCCTGGATAATGAGAGTGTTGGCAACTATCAGGCTTCCTTTGATGCATACAAAGCGGGTGTAGCCATCTTGCTGAAAGGAGTTGTAGGTAAGTTAGCTTCGTATTAAGCATGTTCACAGAACATGATCAAAAGTTGGAAAAAAGAAATATTTGAATTCCATTTTATTATTTGCTCTGTCCTTTGACGTACATCTTGAAATATGTCATATATGTCTAGGTGATATTTATTTTGTTTTGTTTCCTTTCACCTTCAAGATTGAATTTAAATATTCAACTGTAATAAATGTGTGAAGGAATGATAAGTTTGTGGACTGAAAGTAAAATCTACTGAAAAGTTGTTGAAAAAAAGAGTTTTGTGTAGATTGTGTTGTCAAATTTTGAAACAAATTTGTATTTGTATTTGTAATTCAGCTGACAAAAGCAAGACAAGAAGAGAGGCTGTTAGGCGGAAGACTGCTCAATATCTCATGAAGGCCGAAGATATCTACAACAAATACTTGTCAGTAGAAGCATCCAATGCAAGAAGATGGGAGGTAAATATTGCACAATTAATGGTAATGTACTAAAACTAGCTACTGTAACCAGTATCTTTCTTGATATAAAACTCTACCTAGCTTTTAAAGATACAATTGTTGTGGTAAGAATCTTGCTGTAAGCAAAAATTCAAAGTCAAGAATCGGTTAATTTGTGGCATGAAATTTTTGGGAATCAACACTACTCTTGAAATCCATGAAAGTTTCATGCATGCAAACAAATTCTTCTTTTACACTAAGCATTTTGAACGGATCTTTTTTCTTCACATTACTGAGAATGTAGAACCACAAGGAGAATGCTACCACCCTGCAAGTGTGAAATATAATCGTTCCCTAGCGATAGTGTCATTATTGTAACCCCTTTTTGTCTGCACGTAGTGGCTATTCAGGTGTTTTGACTCGACACTTACATGTAAAATGTAGAACTTAATGTTGTCAAAATCATTAGTCAGATTTAGGTAGATTTAGTTCATTTGTTTTCAAATATTTTCTTTGCATGAGAAAATGCCACAATGATCTAGAAATTAATGTATCTCTTATCAACTAAAAGACGTCAGTAACCTCCAAGAATCTTCAAAACTATGCTGTACATTACAAACAAGATAGCAGAATTATTCCTTAGACCAGGCATCTTACATACAGATAGCAATGTGTTTTTTGTTTTTTTTAATAGTTATACCAAACATAGGCAACTCCTTATTGTTGAAGTATCAAAATCCATGTGTACAGTGCAGGATGAAAGTATAAGGTACATATAACATTTCATAACAGGAGATTAGCAGTTTGTATACTCTTAACCTGTTGGCAACTGAATTCTTATATTCCCAATAGGTTTATGAATGGAGGAACCATCAGTTTCCATTGGTTAATGGATTAAGTTTACCAACATTCATGCTATGACTTTTCATCTTCTCTTGTCCATTCTACCGTTCCTTTCCCGCAGTCTGAAAAGATGGCAATGGAAGTGGATCCCTCATCAGCACATTTACGTGGACACATTGATGAGCTGAAATCCTACAAGGTCCTTGGATGCATCAATTCTGTTCTACTTGTACTTGATATGTCAACGTACCAGACCTTCATCATCAAAGTTAGTCATTTCTGAGGACCTATTTTTGTCTATAATGCAAATTTTGTTGATAAAACCTTCATTTTGGGAATTAGCTCTGTGAAATTGTAACAATTGATGTCTTTTTCTCAATATCTCCAGCAGTTTATATTTTGGTTATTGTACTTTTTTCATATTCATTCAAACTTTAATAAATGTACCTCTCATGCTGTCCACTGCCCATATGATACAGCCTGCTGACTCTCATGAAGGACAACTTAGGTACATGTACTTCTAATGTAATGATGAAATATTGTGATTAGAGGGAATTTTTCAATACAAAAAAGCTTTGAACAGAAAGAAGACAAGTACATCTAAAAACAGCCTTAAAAAATAGTTGTTATAACATGAAAATGTAAAATCTGTTGAAGATTTGATAATGTATTTTATGAAAAAAGAAAATAAAAGAGTCTGAAAATATGGATTATAAGAATGTACAGACCAGGGAAATCTATTAAAATAGTTGCAAATCTTAGACGTGCATGAAACATAATGGATTGTTCAATGAATTTGTAATTCCTCTATCTTGCCACAGTCCCTCAGCAAATGCAGTGTGCCAAACAGCAAGATGATAACTCGAGTGCCTGCCTACTGTCCATATATGGTGCGACTGTACCGCTACTTTGAGACGGAGAGCTCAATCTTCCTCCTGCTTGAGCATGCTACTGGGGGGAAACTCTGGAACTATGCAAGCCCTTACCTCAAGCAGCAAAAAGAAGCAACAGGGAAACATGAGCTTGCCAACAGCTTGAAGAGTAGCACTGTTAGTCGACAGTCCCAGCGCTCCAGGTCAGGGAGCACCCGCAGCGGAAGGGGGTTGAAGGATGATGTATTTATCACTGCAGAAGCTGTAACAGAAGATGTCTCACAGTTGGAGGATACGCCTAAGTATGCTATTCCTAGTGATCCTGATGCTGTTTCAGTTAGCAGCATGGAAGGGAAGCTCATGACTTCACCGGAGGTTTCTAGTAGCTATGTGAACTTACTTGATGCATGTGGGGAATATGTGATCGGTGGGGGACCATTGGAAGATGGCGAGACCATCCCGCAGAGGCTGTCTGATTCAAACTTGAATGATCTTGTTACTCAGAGTTCAAATTATGATGAATGTGGTGACAACGTTAGAACAGATCAAGATGACAGTCTGTTTCTGAGTGACACCAACGAGGAGACAGAGATGTTTAACCAAGGTGATGTCTTTGGATCCACACCTTGTAAAGTAATCATCCCTGATCAAAGAGAAACTGTTTCTAATGCTCCACCTGCATCAATGGCCCTCTTTAGCATCGACAGTATTGATAGCCCTAATGAATATAGCATTGGTGAGATGGGCAATTCATCAGCATTTGGCTTTGATTCATCTTCTACAATTGGACATGATTCATCTTCTACAATTGGACAATTAGTAGTAGAAGATGCTGTTCCTGATGAAACTGTTTCAGTTGACCTAAGAGTGAAGCCTGAGACACAGAAACAGGATCTTGACCCTGCCAGGGTCATTGCTGAGGCACTCGCTGTGGTCCAAGAAGTTGAACAGATGCGCAAAGAAGAAGCTGAGTTTATTTTAGATAATGCAATTTCACAGGAAGTGCCTCTACAAGAAAACTTTCCAACTTTTTCAGACGAAAGCAACATCATGGAAGAAATCGTGACAAGTAAGAAATCAACTCCCCATACACCCTCTGACAGTATTGTGGAGAGCTCCCAAGCTTTCTTGGACACCAGGGCTTTTGGAGTATTCAATGAAAAAGAGATGGTACCAGGTGCTGATCTAGCAGATTTCTTTGACTCTGGCTCTCAATCACCAAAGAAAAGGAGCCAATCCTTATCTGAAAAAGCAAGCAGACATGACCCCAAGGACACATTTAGTGGTGATTCTCATCCTCGCCCTCCTTTTATGCATAGTGCAAGCATGTTCAACACACTTGTGAAAGAGCCATTAGGAAAACACTTTCCGAGCAGAGACACAAAAAGGACAGTGTCCATGGGTGGAGAGTCTCAATCTCGAGAAGGAAACGACTGGAATTCCTTCTTTGATGGAGACACACCAGACACAAAAGGGTTTGGCTTTGATACCAGTACAGAATCAAAAGAAACTGAGATTAAGTCCTCAGACTTTGACAGGAAGGAAACTGCAGAGCCAGATGCTCTTGATGTTTTTACTTTGCCAGATGTGCCAAAAGATATTCCAAGAGATGATGATGATGACAGTATTGGTGATGTGTTTGATGTAAAGGAGGATCCTAATATGGCTGACATCTATATGCAAGGAGACAACAGATTAGACACAAGTTCCGAAGACCAAAATGAAGTGGACACATTAGGGCAACCGAGACAGAACCCAGATGGAGCAACATCAGAGGAAATTGAGAAGGAAATGCAGAATACTGATTCAAAGAGAGGTGGAAATCTTTCTCATGCCAACCAAAAGGATATGAATTTACACATCAATCCATTTGATAATGACAATCAGCTCGTCATTACCAATAGGACAGACTCTAATTCTTCGATGACATACGTGAGTGTCGACCCATCAGATGCCCAATTACCCTGCACAGGTGTGATGAAGGACTTTCCCAGCTCATCAACAATTTCTGCCCAGTCGACCCCTCAGCACACTTTCAAACCAATCAACTCAAATCCTGAGATTGCTTCTCAATGCCGTAACATTTTAACTGCTCCTGATGCCATAGCTGTTCCCAGGAGTACACCAGCAGTGTCAACAGACGGTGCTTATGCATTATGCCAAAGTGGGGAAGCAATGGAGGACAACATATATGGTGGAGAGAATGGATCGGTAGGAGAAGCAAACACAACACCAACAAACTCAAGGACATCCACTCTTAAAGGGGAACGCTTAGGCATTCAGGATACTTCTTTGCCATCGCTTTCAAGATTGTTTTCTCATCTGGATGATGTGAGGCGATCCAGAGCAGAAAGCAGTGCTGCAACTCTGCCTGAATCCTGTGTCCGCATCTGGGCATCAGAGATCCTCTTTGCTTTGGCCACCCTTCATGCTGCTGGCATCATATGCAGGTATGGAAATATATATTTTATGATTCGATGGTCCACCATATCAAATGAGCATTGTTGTTGATGAAACCTCTAAATCCCTGTTATAACAGTTGTAAGTTTAGTCAGGTTATATGTGACATTGTTTTAATAATCAAGGAGAATTATTTACTGAAAGTTTACAATTTATTCAAACAATTAATATTGTCTTGGAAATCATCAATCTTAGCCTGAAAGAGAGTTGAGCAAATTCCACCTGCCCATCCTTTCTAATCTTTTGCCATTGACATGCTTTCCTTTCGGGACTAGTCTCGAGTCTAATATTTCTTTCTTAACCTGTTTACTACTGAATTGTATAATTCCAATAGGCTTAACACAGGGACCACCAGGTTCCCGTAAACAAAGGGTTAATGCATTTTTTTTCTCAAGAATTCAACCAAGGGTAACCTTGCTGCATAAACAAATGACAAAATAGAAGTTCTCATTATTTTTGTGTTGTTTGTACTGGCTATTCATTTTAATTCTGCTGTGATTATCCTCATTATTTTGTAAAGGAGCATATGACTTGCATGTGGTCTTGTAAATGAAGTTTATGACCCCTTTCTCACTCACTTCCTGGACTAATCAATGCTAGACCAATCTACGCTAGATTGGTCTAATGGTGATTGTGAAAGGCCACTAAACATACATTTGGATTTCGCAAAAAAAGACAGTGCTTTCAAAGCAACGCCAACAGGAACTGTTTCTGTTGCCATGGCGTAACGTGTCTCATCCGGATAAAAAATGAATGTGAAACCAAACACAAACGTACCTCTGGAGCGGTCCCGTGGATCATTGTGCTGAGATAGGTCCAGCAAAGTGAGTGAGGCAGGGGTCTATGTCACAGTGGTACCCTCCTTCAAAATAACGGCAATCATCTTTCCTTGACAGAGATCTCAATCCTGATAACATCCTCTTAGCAGAAGGTGGTCACATTCGTCTGACGTACTTCAGTCAGTGGAAGTGGGTGTGTCAGGAGATGAACCTCAAGGCACTGACCAACATGTACACTGCTCCTGAGGCAATGAGCATCTTTGGGGTTGGACCGGCATGTGATTGGTGGAGCTATGGGACCATTTTGTTTGAATTACTCACCGGTCAGGTGTGTACAGTTATTTATGTCTCCCTTGTTTCTGAGAAAATTGGAGAAACTATCATATCTAGCTATCTTACTCTATAGCTAACCACGATTTACAACCTTGCAATTATACAATTGTAGTGTATATTATATAGCAACCAGTGTCCTTTTTTTAAATTATAATATACACAAACCTTCTTTATAGGATTTGGAAACCTATCATGTATTTTTCTATAAACTTTATTTATAGGCTTTAGATAACGAGTCAGGCTTGACTAGACAGGTGCTATATTTTATTCATTGTAAATAGTCATTTTTTGTTTTACTTTTGACACTAAATATGTTTTTTATATTTCTATAATGTATATCGCTGTAGAACGTGTATTTTAATTCATGTCAGATTTATATTGTATTGACATTGTCATTGTACATTTATATATCTTTTGTTTCAATGTTTTCAATGGTGGTGAATAAATAAATTCAATAAATAAATTCAATTTCATAATGTTTGTGAATGGAAATAGTCTTGCTTTCTCTGGCTCCTTTGGAACATGTTGCCTGGTGCTTTGAAAAATGTGAATGGCTGAATGTATTTTATCTTTTATTTACATCCAGTCATTGTACAGCTGTCACCCTAGTGGGATCAGTAGCCATACACAGCTCTTCATCCCTGATCACATCTCGCCAGAAGCTAAAAATCTCCTTACACAAGTGAGTCTGTCTGACCGATGTTGAATGGTGATAATAAAAAACTTAAGTGTAACACTTGTGACCTAGTTTTGAGAACTAAATCAATTAGTAAGGTTGTTAATTTATTATGGGATCATTGATTTTACACAGATTACAAGTGTTACCCCTGGTGCTCTAGTATACCCAACTAATAATTTGGGACCCACCCATGCATGTGTTGAGAACCCAAGTACCATTTGAGTATCCACGCACTAGGTTTTAATGTTATCCTTTATTTCCTCCTTACTCTGTATTAATTGCTAATCTGTAGAAAGCTGGATAGTTCTGGGAGGCTTGATTTTTGTCTCGCCTGCATAGCAAAAAGCGAGACATAGGCGCCGCTTTTCCGGTGACGGCGGCGATGGCGGCGGCGATGGCGGCGGCGATGGCGGCGGCGATGGCGGCGTCAACATCAAAAACTTAATCTAAGGTTAAGTTTTTGAATTTGTGATATAATTTTCAAAGTATAAGTTGTTAGTCAATGTAACTTGGACTATAGGGTTATCAAGTATCCCCAATCATGTGACTAGAATTTTAGGTCACAAAGTCATGGTCAAAGGTCATTTCAGGTCAACAAACTTGGACTTTGTTGTGGCATCAACATCAAGATTTTTAAAATGCTTCTTCTTCGTTATTTTTTGACCGATTTTGATTCTGATTGTTCCATATGATAGGGCTAGGAGTGGGACTTAAAACTTCTACACAGAATCGTGAAATTCATTATCTATGCTAATTTATGCAAATTTATTCAAAAATCACAAAAAATGCTTCTTCATTTCTCGACCGATTTTGATTTGGTTTGCTTTATCTGGTAAAGCTAACTTTGGTACACTAAACTTCTAAACCAAATTTTGAAATTGTTCTCCATTAATTAGATATGGTAATTTATGCAAATTTATTTCAAAAATAACAAAAATTGCTTCTTCTCCCTCATTTCTTGACCGATTTGGATTTGATTTGCCTTATCTGGTAGAGCTAAATTTGGACCACTAAACTTTTACACAGAATTTTTAGTTTTTGCTCCATTGATTAATTATGGTAATTTATGCAAATTTATTCAACAAAAAAAATTGCTTCTTCCTCATTTCTTGACCGATTTTGATTTGGTCTGCCTTATCTGGTAGAGCTAAATTTGGAACACTAAATTTCTTCACAGAATTTTGAGATTTTGCTCCATTGATTATTTGTTACTTAATGCACTTTTTTGACCAGTTCAAAAGTGTACGACATAAAATTTACGATATTTGTTGTGCAAGATGCGGATGAGCGCTACGTCATTGGAGTTCTGGTTTATCAGATTGAATTGCGTTATGCAGGCGAGACCGCCGAGAGCGTTTCCCTTGTTAGACATATAGGCCCGAAATCACAAAGGAGGTTTAAATTTAACCTATGGTTTAAACCCTCATTTGCATAACCCATGGTTTAAAATTAGCGCAAATTAAGCGTGCCTTGCCTTGCGCGCTTCTGATATTGGACCTCTGGACTGTGTTGCGCTAATTTTAAACCATGGGTTAGATTTAAACCTCCATTATGAATTCAGGCCACTAACTTTTCACAATTTTTTGTAGGTGATTGGTCCCCTGTAAGCATCAGTTCTTGAGGCCCGGGCTATTTACAAAGACATCACTGTCTGCTTGATACAAGTTAACAATGACAGCACGGACTTGCTGATATTAGTTTTACAGTGAATAAATTCAATTCAATTCAAATTAATTAAATAATCTTAATTCCCTCTTAACTTCTGCTTTCACCACATTCTGCAGCTTTTACAGGTCAATCCTCTGGAGCGTCTTGGTGGAGGTCAGTCAGGGGCAGATGAGGTCAAAGCTCATCCCTTCTTTAAAGGAGTGAACTGGTCCAATCTCCTGGGCTAAAGGATGTCTCCAAGGCTATCGTAGACCTACGATACATGTTTATTCTTAACCGTAATCCTACTCTCAATACTGAACTTAACCATAAACATAACTTAGACCCAATAACTCTAACCCTAGTCGGTAGAGCAGTGGTCTCGTAATCTGATGACCCGGGTTTGAAACAAAGGCGATGCGCTAGTGCCCTTTGGTAAGGCATTAATCCTCATTACCAGGTCACTCGGAGAGGACCTAAAGCCGTTGGTCTTCTGGCTGCTTACTAACGATCATTTGTTGCTTTCTTAGCTGTCAGGTAAAATAACCACCACCACTATCTGTGACAAATAAATCTCAGTGTTAATGTCTCTGGAGTGTATGTTGTCTGTTAGGAGCCAGCCAGAAGGGCATTTACTCCTGTCTAAGTACAGAGTTATTGCCCTTCTAGCTGTGAACAGATGATATCCTCCTACTGAGCTGATAGACAGATAGATTCTAGTTCCTCTGCCTCCTCCTCCTCCTCCTCCTCCTCCATAGATTTTCATGGATGGAACAGAAAAGAATAATAAAAAGTAAATATGTTGTCAAGTGCCTGCCAAATATATATCTTATTTTTTTCATTCTCTATCTATCACATAGCTATATCTCTATCTATCTATCTTGTCTATAATGCTGCTGTTTCCCTATCCTTACAGTTGTGCCTGTCTCCTTATGAAATGTTTATGTGTAAAGCAGTTGGCTCAAGATCGAAACACTCCTAGAGAGACATTTGTTTGTTTGAGAAAATGATAGGGTCATTTAACCTGCCTTTGCACATGTTACTATTGATGATTTTGAAACCCATGTTTTATTCTTCAAAGATTGCTTTACTTGATGCTGTATCCATAAACAGATAAAATATGCCTAAAATAGCCATGTGCTGGAAGCATGGCAATGAGTAGTCAAACTGCCATCAAATATGTGTGTGTGCAAGTATTATTTGACATATTGCATGATTTTATATGTAAATCAATATTTGTATTGATGTGTGTATGATTGTTGACATGACTCCAAGAAAAAATATACATCTCAGATATCAGACGAACATGTTTTTTGGTTTGTTTTTGAACATGTATGTTATATATTGTGCAAATGCGAACAATAGCCAGTTCGGGTATCTGCAGGTATAGGCCAAACATATTGGTCTGCTGCTGCTCAGATGACTTTATGTATCACTTATCTATTGAAACAACAGAAGTAACTAAACATTTCTAACCCATGCAACATATAAAGAAATGTATAGAACACACAAGTAAAGTTGTTTTTATTTGTTTACACTAGAAGTTGTGAAGTCATGTCAACAGTTCCCCCATTCCCCGCCCCGAACCCCCCACCCCCCC
>BEXV01000167.1:16223-32263 GCA_003118195.1 Hemicentrotus pulcherrimus | reverse complement strand
TACTGCACTGTCTGCACAGTGTTGCCAATTTGTTTTTCACTGATGACAACTTAAACAAATCATAACTTTTCTATTTTTGATCTGATATTGCTCAAACTTTAGATAATTTGTCTTCAGAACTCATTTGTCTGCTTTCAAGGACTTGGTAGCAATGCTCAGATGAGAGATAGTAGTGATAAGGTAGTGACTCAATGCTAGATGTACGATTAAAGATATTCTGAAAATTTGAGTGAAAACTGACCATTATTAATGATACAAATTGGGAAAAACTGATCTGATCGATTCCTTAATCCTCCCAACAATATTATACAATTTAATTACATTTTAGGTGAATTTAAATCGTCACAAAACAATAAATTGGCTCTACATACCATTCCAGACATTTAAGTGTTGACAGATTTTTAGTAGTAGCCTGTTTTATTTGTTTTCTTTTCATGGAAAAACGGTTGGGAAAACTCACCTAGTTGGGAGAATTCACTGTTAATCACTGTTAGAGGGTCTTGCACAGTGACGCCTGAAAAGAAAAACATAGATATCTCTGTGAATTGAGATTTTTTTCAGGATTTTTTGCATGTCAGAGGGTTAGTACAGTAGAAGGAATATAATGCGTAATATTTTATACAAAAATTAAGCAATTTTTAATCACCCTTCAACAATGTTACAGAGTCACTTTAATACTAGTTAATGTATAAGACCAATAGAGGGAGCAGGGACAGAGTTGACTCCCCCTTTAAAAGATGATAGTGCAAAAAGGGATAGTCACTGTCATGAAACATAGTTATGAAGAATAATTCATACATCACATAAGAATCTGGGGTTGCAATAAATGTACATAGTTAATATATATTTGTAATTTTTATGTACAGTATATACATGTGTATAGATATATATATATTACATGTGTGTACATTGATATGTTTTGTCAAATTTACTTGCAAGGGCTTAAACTGTGTTCAATGTTGAGCATGCTATTTATTATGATATTGTGAACTTTTATATTAAACAATGATAATAGTTTTCACATTTGAAAAAACAAAGGCAGTAATAATAGTTATTCTTAAATCCTATGTAAGTTTTTCTACTTTCCTTCTTTCCCACCAGATTTTTAACAATTTACATGTGCGTTGTGCATATTTTTTTCTCCATGCAATAGACTGCATCATGGCCCAATCAACATCACAGAAACACAGAGACTTTGTATCAGAGCCCATGGGAGAAAAGCCAGTGACAGACATGGCTGGAATAGGACCTGTTATTGGTGGAAGACTTTGTAATCAAGGCTTTGATAAGGTAAGAAGCTTAAAGCCCTGAAACAACCTCCACAATGCGGTAGCAAGCATGCCTCTGTTCTGAAGGGAAAAAAAATTGTTATATTTTGACATTCAAAAAGGTAAAAGACTGGGCTGATTTGTGCATGTACTTTACTAGTAGAATGTCTTAAGTTTGCCCCCGAATGACATTGTTATGAAACTGAAGACAGTATGTGCAATAACAAACTGTGCAAAGAGACTTGTTAGAATCAAGTAGAGTTGATTGTAAAACACAGCTGTCTCATCCCCAGAGAGAAGTGTGTGATTAGTTGATTAATTGATAAGACGTTTGCAGGCATTAAACTTGGAGTGTCATTCTCACCTCTGAACAATATGTCTACACTTGTTTTACACGCCTGTTCCAAAAACATGCAAAATATACACAAATCTGTTATAAAATGTGAGGAAAATCAGTAGATCAGTCAGGGTTGGGCGGTAAATACTGGTGACGGTAATTACCGGCGGTAAATACTGGTAAATACCGTCCGGTAAATAAGATGCGCGTCCGGTAAATATGTCAAAAACGGGAAATATGATTTTAATTCTCTATTTATTAATAATTTTACTTGTTTTTAGCCTCATAACTGAAAATATTGTTCTGAAATAATTAGCAGCACAATGTATGCAGTAATTACCAGTGGTAAATACCTCTCTATTTATTACTAATAAATAATTAATTACTGGCGGTATGATGATTAATTACCGGCAGTAAATAATTCTCTATTTATTAATGATTTTACTTGTTTTTAGCCTCATAACTGAAAATATTGTTCTGAAATAATTAGCAGCACAATACACTTAGTAGGAACACACAAACAGATTTATATAATCCTCACTGCATACATGTACACACCCAAACAAATGGCATTTTGTTCATATGCTAATCAATAGGTATTCATGAATATGGTAATTAGCAACTGGGAACCAAAACCTTCATACAAGTTACTTTTATTGTAAAGTTTGAGATATTTGAATTAAATCAGTGAAAATTTGAACAAAATTGGGCAAGGAATCTGGAAGTTAAAGCTTTTTGAAATGACTAGTCACTAGAGGGTGATATTTAATTTGATGACATCATTTGTGGACAACTCTCCATGCCTTTTGTACATCAAATTTCATGTTTTTTCTTCTTTCTTGTGATTGAGATAATAGAATGCAAAATGATATTTTACTTTACATGTTATGAAATCTGATCAAGAACACAAATATGAAAAAAACGAAAGAATTGTAAAATTTGATGTACAAAGGGCATGGAGAGTTGTCCACATACGATGTCATCAAATAGAATATGGCCCTCTAGTGACTAGTCATTTTAAAAAGCTTTAACTTCCTAATTCCTTGCCCGATTTTGTTCAATTTTTCACTGATTTTATTCAAATATCCTAAACTTTACAATAAAAGTAACTTAGTATGAAGGTTTTGGTTCCCTTTGATGAAGAAAATCATATCTAGATTAGGTGTATATTTGGTATCTTTTTCCTGTATTTTTTTCCAGCATTTGATAATTACAGGCATAGACAAACACACGAACAAACACACACACACAAATAGTACACACAAGAGCAACCATACTCGCCACCATTGTTATGTTCAAAATTGGACAATCCCTATGAACAAGTGAGTGGAAAAATATATTTCCCGGTATTTCCCGGCGTCCGGGAAATAAGCCTCCGAAGCAGGAAATATGCCAACTCTGAGATCAGTTCTTACCAATAAATTTCCAGATAAACTGGATGTCACTGTCATCCATGTGAATGTGATTTTGTTTGAATTGTTCATCTTAGCACCCCACTCTTAATTTTACCAATGACTCATACATGTACATTGCCCGTATCCCTGGTTGCTTTGAAAAAGAAAAAGATGAAGAAAAAGACACAATTGTAAGAAAACAACAACACACACAAAAACAAGTGTCATGCATACCAGTGATTTAGAAAGTGTATCATATGACATGTGAAATCATTTTTTCCTCCCCAATCCCCATGCCATCTCTCATTCTCTCTCTCTCTCTCTCAAATGTCACATAGAGCATAACATTAGATCATTACACATTTACAATGCAAAAAAAAAATATATATATATATATATGGCAATGAATGATAAAAACAAAGAACTATCATTCTCTCCTTCTTTCTATTCACAGGCCTACGTTGTTCTAGGACAGTTCTTAGTGCTGAAGAAAGATGAGGAAATGTTCATGCAATGGCTGAAGGAAGAAGCAGGAGCAAACAAGAAACAGGGTGGAGATTGCTATAAATGCTTAAAGGATTGGTGTGACGCCTTCTTGTGATCCAGTCACCAAACGATGATCAGGGTAAACGTGTTGGACAGACACAGACATGTAAATTAATATAGCGTAGGGAAAACAAATTGAACAGCTGTGAATTCTTGGCCATCTACCATTTTAGTATATTATCACATTGTTGTAAATGACAGCCATTTTTTAATGTGAGCGGAAATTCAATATGATAAATAAATGAATAAATATATAGTACCTGGTATTTTCTGTTATGTCTAGGTCTGCTGTGTCACACTTATTGTTTTTGGCATGCTCAGTTTATCGAAGTATGTATACAGGTACTCTTCGTTGGGTACATTCTATCTGTTCTGATCCTCAAGTTGGAATGTTACACCATTTTATTTATTTTGGGTCACAAATGCTTTTTTTAATTTACAACACTAACTACATGTACCCTATTAATCATTATATTAGTGCCATGTGCTGTAAGTGAATATTATAAACTCACAAATATCAGAGCCATTTAAAATGCAGATTACGACATAAAATGAAGAAATTAAAATAAAAATGATCAATTACTGACTACATGTACATGTTATTGAGTCAAAAGGCTAAACTGCTGAGGAAATATTGAGCATATCCCTTGTACTTGCTCTCATATTAACAATTTAATAGTTGGATGTACATGTAGCCTATATGAATGTCTCCAGAAAATCAAAAGTATTATGGGTTGTGCTAGAAGCTCATGTTTTTTCTTATCGACCTTTGTAATCATCCCTTCCTCATATTCTTCCATAGTGCAATTTATCATGAAGTACATGTATGTTGGCTATTTTATTGCTTTTGAATTGTTTGGTTGTGTCACAAATTGTAGAATATTCTGCTGCCATGTTGAGCGAATGGAAATGGTGTCTTTTGTATATACGAAAAATTGCAAATTGTACCAAGCAGAATTTATTTGTCTGATTATTCCTCTTCTCGCCATAAAAAGATCCTTTTGGTTTGTCATGTTTGATGCACTTTTTTCTCCAGTTTATTGTCATCTCCTAATTAAATAATGTTTATAAAATGATGTACATTTAGTTCATTTTGTGGGAGTGTTGCTTTTCATTGTCTATTCATATCATGTTATTTGTTTTTTTCTGTTTGGATTGATGACTGAATTTTAATAAAGATATGTCCCTACTTTCAAAATTTAAATCAAATTTGATAAATAGTCTCCATCTTAGAGCATGTATTTTGAACCATATTAATTTTTTCACCATCTATATGTGTAGCATGGGTGTTTGCCAGAATTTCAAATTACTACATGTACTTTCCTACAAAAACTACTCAATACATTGAATAGACTACACCATTACCGGTAGTAGATATACATTTTTTGTTTTAAATGGCTGCTGCTCCATAGCAACATTGCACAAATTTTGTCATTGATATACATGTATATAGAAGAAAATAGTAGTGTAATCATGCACACCCCTTTATTTTGATTGTACCTATCTTGTGTTGCTGCTTGTGAAACCTCCATATTTTCACATGAATAACATAACGTAACAGATTTGGGTTGACTATTGATATTGTTTGAATCTCCCCAGGTCATGATTTACGTAATAAATGTAAATGTGTGTAATTAAGTGCGGTAAAAGGGCGGCACAACCATCCCCCCTTTTTATCGTCATTCTAGGACCCTGTCTCCATTTTTCATCAAAATTAAGGTTCAAGATAATTGATTGGACTTTCCCATCAAATTTTTATAATGTTGTCTTGTTTATCCGATCCAATAATTTTCGATGCCCTTGTTAGGTAGCTAATGGAGGACATACAATATAAATCTCATGAAGTAATTAAATATCTTTTTTTGATGGATGGAAAATGTATGCACTTGTTAAAGCTTTATTGTTACATATATGCCAATAGGAATTATCCATTACATGTGCAGCATAATCCAATCACCTCTAATTGTAAAAAAGGGAGTCTCAATTGTGTCTTCTTCGCTATTTTAAACATTGTATGCTTATACATAATTGCCTAATAACATGTTAATTTTTTTATATGTAAATTAATCATTTGTTGCCACCTGTCTTTATTGTGTTACAATTTCTTATCTACTTTAAAATTTGAAATGAAGACGATTGCAAATAATATGAGGAGATATTGAAATGAGCTGGACTTGAAATTTGAAGAATACTTGATTCAAACATGAGTGAACATGATTTCCTCAAAAGTTACATGGTGCTACAAAAATATTGATACTTCGTTGTAGCTGGTCTGAAGTCTGAATTGGTTGCTGTTGAGCAGAGTGAGTGAAAGAGTTTTAGGGAGATATATTAGTGTATGAGATGTTTATAATTAGGAATGACGATGAAAGGATGTGTATACATGGACATGTCGTCAAGTCAAATATGCAGTATAATATGAAATGTATTCGTCAAAAAGCAGTCTTGAAATCTTTGGAAAATGTTATCGTTCCAAAATGTTCTTATTTCTCATGGATTACAGAAGTCTTTAAAGATACTAGATATTAATTATTTTGCTTGACCTTTCAAATAGTGTATTAACTTGACCTTTCATATTGTATATTTACGTTACAAGTACCGTATAAAATACAAACATGTAATAATAATTGGGTCTTGGTTACTCAGGGTAGCCAAACTTCAGTATCAATACTGCTCTTCATGCGGGTCCTGCAATTACTATTACGCCAGATAACACCTGGATGGCTATTGGCAAATGAGGATTAATGAACCACTATAACACGAGACCTTTATTAACGTAAATCAGCCACGGAAAATACTTCAAAATGCTGTACATTGTGTATCAAATACATGTAATATTAATTACAAGACGCTCATGTGCAAAGGTTGCTTTAGGGGGTCAGGAATTCCCCTCCCCAGGATTTGACCTGAGTAGAGAAGACAACAAATCTTTTTCTTCTACTTCCTTTTATTCTCCTTCTTCCTTTTTTTCCTTTTTCTTCTCCTTCATCTTCTTTTTTCTCCTTCTTCTCTTTCTTTTCCTCCTTTTTCTTCTTCTTCTTCTCCTTCTTTTTCTACTTTTCTTTCTTCTCCTTTTTGTCTCGCCTGCATAGCAAAAGCGAGATATAGGCGCCGCTTTTCTGATAATCTAAGGTTAATTTTTTGAATTTTTAATATAATTTTGAAAGTATAATTATTCAATGAAAAAGCCTCGGTCACAAATTCCATTACGAACGCTGTACGAACGATTTTTCAGACGATGGAAATTCGTGAAGACAATGGAAAAACAGCGAGATTCGTACGACATCGTTCGTACGAACCTTTGTGACCGTAGCAAAACGTAGACTAAGGGTAACAGATTTACCAGCATTTAACTTTAATAGCATATTTATATTTGAATGATCTTTTCAAGGATTATGTTCGTGGATTAGGTAATCTTAATTTATTATAGGTGGTTCCAATGTTCCACATTTGTCAGTATCCGCCCTATTTTTGTACATTCTGAAAAGCTGAGTGACTGATCACGATAATGAAATAGTGTGATTAGTAAAAAAATGGAACGGAGTTTCAAACATGAATTATTAAATCATGATTCTGCTTCCCGTTCTCATCGTAATTAGACTCGTTTTTTCCTTACCACTTCTGTCTACTCGTGAAGTAGTGTTGGTAATTTAAAACTTAAAATATTTAGTACAAACGAGCACCAAAAAAAAAAAAGCATTTTTGTTATGGCAAAAATCTTGTTTTTTAACAGTTTATACTATATAAATTGTGATATAATAGATTATGTATTAATATCATTGCCATGCAGGAATCATCAGGATTGATCAATTAAATATGCGAGAGGTAAAGCGAACAAGCAAAGACAAATTAAAAAGGATTGACGTGGTATGAATTGTATTTCGAGATAAAAAACAATAAATAAGTTACAATTAGCGGCACTGTGATGCTTTTTCTACTCCACCCAAACACTATGCTTGATTGGTTGTTTGTAGACAATGGAACATGGTTCGATAAAGAATATTCTTTTAAGACAAGTAGGATTTTTTAAAAAGTGATTTGTGTTAAGAAATACAGATTAGAATGTACATTTGAATACTCTTTTCACTTATTTTGCTGATGTATTCAGACGTATAACTTGCAACTCAACTGTATGAAATTACATTGGAAGATCATGAATTTTAATAACAAGTTATTTGTCTGTAGAAGTCATGAACAAAAGATGCTTCGAAATAAAAGGGATAATACCCAGGTAAACATTGCATCAAATTACGAAGCGTAGCATCCAATTTTGTTCTAGTACCGACTGCTATGAATATTATGATTCAATTACTTTAAATTTCATGAAAAATCTATCGAGTTGAATAGTAATAAGTGTCAGGACTCAGGAGTATATAATTTCTTAGCTGATTTTACATTACAATATCTAATTTCAAAGCTTTAATTGTTTCTTCACCGTCTAAAACCGTTCAGGGAGTAGTTGATTCACTTGACGCTCTATCCAAGGGCTGAGGGTTCGAATCCCGGCCCGGCACTAACATCCTTTGGCATGAAATTAATCCAAATTTGCCACTCTCCACCCAAGTGTAAATGGGTACCTGGAAATTGCCAGGGTATAGTTATACATGTAATTGCAGGGGCCTCAGGAAGAACAGCGTTGAAGCTGACGAGGCTTCCCGTGGTAAACAAAATTAATACCATGATATTATTCAGTACTAACATATAAGTTACAGGGCTGAATTGTATACCAGCTCCTCACTTTTCAAGGAAGCTAGGAAGGGTGAAGTTGGCAAGCACAATCACCACCCATTTTTAGGGGTTTCGAAAATACCTCGTATAACTTGTTTTATATTGAGAAGAAGACTACCTTTACATCACTGTATTCTTTTTAAGGCGAGAGGTGCGATCTAAAGTATGTGATTTAACGTGTGCGATGTAAAGTGGATGATGTTAAGTAATTGATGTAAAGCGTGTTGTGTAAAGTTTCAGATTATGATGTATTGAAAGCGATGTAAGTATGCGCCTTTAAGCGTTTGATGTAAAGTGTGCAGTGTAATGTCAAAATGGTCACAGCTGGCACTCATTCAAATATGAAGTGGGAATGCAGTAGCTTGTCGACTCTTCTCCCCCGCCCCACCCTACCCCTACCCCGGCAACAACCACCCTACTTAGAAATAATAATTATAGGAAAACAAGGGATGCCACCCTTAAATAAATAAAAATTGAAAATAAATGTACACATGCGTATCGAGCGTCGTGTAAAAACTGTTTTGAAATTCCTCGAAATTATGAGGGCTGTTTCACTTTCTCCTGCTCAAAAATTGAAATGGAATTAATACAACATCATTCTGCAAAACGACACATTATTGAAAGTCGATCGCTCTTTTGCCTTATTATTTCATGAACTTTTTAAAAATTCTAATTGGTTCTCTTATGGTATTATTTGCACACAAAAAAGTGTCATCCAAAGCTCATATTGGATGTGGCTCACTTTGGAAATCAATACTACATTAATATTGATGTTCCCATTGTATTTCACATATCGATTTGCAAAAACTCTAAATTGAAAGTTGATTATTTAGTTTTTTTATGGCGCGCCTGTGAAACTGACCATCTGTTTCAGTTTACATTGTGCTTTAAAAGATGCAATGTATTGTAATTTATAATTTGATAGCTATGTTCTTTGCCTGTATCGTGTGGAAAGTCAAACAAGTTTTTATAATGAATGTCATGTTAAACAATAGAAATTAATTGATAATGGTAATCTTTTGGCTTGGCTGCAAGAGCCGAAATAGGTATCTTTTGATGTTGACAATTTACGAGAGAACAAAATATATGAACTTTAAATAAGAAATTCATTTTATAACCAGGAGAAAAAAATACACCAGATTGAAGTCTGTTATCATTTCCAATTACATTTATACATGCTATGTTAGAAAAAAAAAAGCAAAGCAAAATTGAAAGATTACTGAAGCTCAGTGCAAATACGTTTTGACATTTCCATTGTAAAACATAATGTATTCATTTACTGAGCAAAATCATATTTCAGTTGCAGCCCTTGCTTTATTCATATCAATTGTTTAGTGTAATTTACGGTCCACTTCTGACTATAGCATATGAAATGTAAATGTACAAGAATTGGGGGGGGGGGAGAAGAGAAAAAGAAGAAAAATACTTTAGCCGCCCTACTTTGAAAAAAGTTCCCCGGGGCCTGATGTGAGGTGTTTAAAGCTGCACCCCGAATCAAATCAGTCCGCCCAAGCGGAACGCGGCGCTGATGCGCCGCTCAATATTTTCTCACAAATTGCCCCCCCCCCCAACTCGACGCCGGCTGGATCCGCCCCTGCTGGACACGGGGTGCTCCTGCCTTCCAAAATTTCTTGTCACCAGTTATTAAGCTGTTAGTGATTTTTAGTTATTTCTCTTTTGCAGTAATTTAAGCAAATTGTCAAAGATATTAATTAATGGAGAAATAAGATAAAACTGGATGACAATTATTTAAACTCTCTTGTGCCCTGAAGTCTTTAATTGTATATCATTTATCGACGTCCTGGGGAGGGGTCTAAAAAGTTCAACCGATCCTGGAATTTTGTTGGGGGAAACGTGCCCCCCCCCCTCCCGTGACTACGTGCCTGGTATTATTTGGTGGTCAAGTTACCAGATACCAGAAATACAAAAATATTTTATGAAACTAGAATATGAAGTTAACAAAATTGTAATAATTTTTGGAATAATTAAGTCCCTGTAATTCCCATGTGCACTCGAATACCCGAGGTGTCGAGTGTACAGTAGTCCTCCGAACGTAGAAGTCTTCGACAAAGACTACGACCACATTAGACAGTCAACGAGTTGACTTCCGTTATTGAATGTTATGCTCTGTAGTGAACGCAAACATTGATATTTCTGTACCGTGACCATGTAAATATGTTTAGAGACTGGAATTTAAATTAATTCCTGATAACATTGTGTCATTTATTACATTGTCTGAGTTCTGTATTTAAGCAGTTTTCACTGAACCAACAAGCAAGCTGTGACACCCTCCCCTTGGTTATGACACTGTTGTTATCGAAATTCTGTATTTTATACGAATGCAGAAGAAAATCAGATCATCTCCCTCCAATTTCTCTTTACTTTATTCACTATTAAACTGAAATATAGAATCAACCTTTTCTCATGAGCAGAAGTTGAGAGAGAAAGAAAGAGAGAGTGAGAGGAGAAGAAGTAGGTGAAGAGAGAAAGACGAAGCTATGGGAAAAGGGAGGAAAATGCATTGTTATACAGTTTGTGTATTTTAAAATACAAACAGGGGGAAAGGCAGGGCTGATTTGTGCAAGTACTAGTAGAATGTCTCAAGTTTGCCCGAATCGTTGTGAAAATGAAGAAAATATGTGCAATATCAAAGTGACGTATTAAAATCAAGTAGAGCATTACAAAACAGTAAATCAGCTCTTACCAATAAACTTACACTTTTCAAAAGTGAATGTCACTGTCATACATGTGGCTGTGATTTCTTTTGCACTCTTCATCTAAGCACCCCTCTCTAAACCGAAAACTCTAAAGAGGCGGCGCTCCTGGGAAGGGAAGGGGACACAGTGCCCCTTTTACTTTTACAATGGAAAATTGTCCCTTTACCTTTGTAAAAAGGGTCCCTTTTACAAAGGTAAAGTGCCCATATTACTTTGTAAAAGTACCCACTTCCCTTTTTCCCTCTGATAAAGGCCCTTTTATTTTGGCACGGGCCTTTGCCTTCGACAATTTCCCATTCTCATGAGTGCCCTTTTCAATCTCTAGTAAGTGTCCCTATTCAGATACGAGAAGTGCCCCTTTTTAGCTTTGATAAGTGCCTCCTACACCTCTAGTCATTGCCCTATGCAAATTTGATAGGTGCCCCTTCCCCATTTTAATGACTACCCTTTTTGAACTCGGACAAGCGCACCTGTTATTTCCTCATGTGCCCCTTCTACTTCTCACAGATGTCTCTTTTTACTTATGAAAAGTGTCCTTTTTCATTCCTATAAGTGCCCCTTTACATTTACGAGGAATTACTCCTTATCACTTCAGATAAGTGCCCCCTTCACCTCCGATAATTGCCCCTTTTTAAATCTGAGATATGCTCGTTGTACTTTGACAAATGCCCCTTCCCCCTCCTGATAAGTGCTCTTTTCATCTCTGATTAGTGCTCATTTCCACTAAAATAAAGTAGTGGAGGGTTAATTCCAATGCATATGAAAGTTGCTATATTTTGATGTACCAGGGTAGGAGGCTTGGTATTTTGCTTTAATGGATTGTTTTGCAAGCAAGGTAGAACGTGTATATCATTTGGATGCTTGATCCGTTATTAAATGTTATGCTCTGTAGTGAACGCAAACATTGATATTTCCGTACCGTGACCATGTAAATATTGTTTGGAGACTGGAATTTAAATTAATTCCTTCATAACATTGTGTCATTTGTTACATTGTCTGAGTTCTGTATTTAAGCAGCACTGAACCAACAAGCAATTAAGCTATGACATCCTCCCCTTGGTTATGACACTGTTGTTATCGAAACACTGTATTTTATACGAATTCCCATTCTCATGAGTGCCCTATTCAATCTCTAGTAAGTGTCCCTATTCAGATACGAGAAATGCCCCTTTTTAGATAGATAAGTGCCTCCTGCACCTCTAGTCATTGCCCTATGCAAATTTGATAGGTGCCCCCTTCCCCATTTTAATAACTACCCCTTTTGAACTCGGATAAGCGCACATGTTATTTCCTCATGACTTGTGCCCCTTCTACTTCTCTTCTTTGTAAATATCCTTTTCTCTTATAGTAGTGTGTGATGTAAAGTGTGCTATCTAAAATGTGCGATCTAAAGTGTGTGATGATAAAAGTGTGATTAAAGTGTGTGATGTAAATTGTGCAATGTGCGATGCACAATGTGCGATGAAAAGTGGATGATGCGAAGTATCCAATATTGGCCTAAAGTATGATATGTAAAGTGTTAGATGTACATAACGATGTTTTGAGAGCGATGTTAAGAATGCCATATGTAAAGCATGCGATGTAAAGTGTTATGTAAAGTATGCGATTATATAAGGTGTGCGATATGTGATGTAAAATGTGTCGTGTAAAGCGTCTGATGTATACAATATGCGGTGTAATGCCAAATGGTTACATCAATCACCCACTCAAATACGAAGTGGGAATGCAGTAGCTGGTCGACTCTTCTCCCCTCCCCCTTCCTGACCATCATCCTCCCCCTTCCTGACCATCATTACCTCATTTGAAAATAATAAGTTTTAGACAAAGAATGCGACCATTGCATTATTAAAAAGTGAAAATAAATTGAACATGCATATCCAGCATCGTGACAAAACTGTGTGGAATGTATGCTATTGTTATGGGACTAATGGTTCGAATCTAATTGATGTGGTAGTCCATAAATGCAGCAAGAGGGGTGATTCACACGTTACACAATTTAGAAGGACGTTCATGGAAGTACGGAGAAGGCAATGATTATACATATTTATTAACGCCCTCTCATTTATACGAGCTCTGCTGAAATCTGACAAGCAAAAAGAAAAGGAATTTCAGCTTTTTGACGTAGATGAATTTTTAGATAACATTTTATTTTAAAGGGAGACAACACGCTATAAGTTGGGGCACCTTTTTCTTGCTTTTGTACTCAGAATTTGGAAGACTTGGTTTTACAAGTGGCAAAGCCGGATTTATCTTTCGAAAGTCGCCTCTAAATGATACTAATTATAATGTTGATATCTCCTGTTCTTTTAGTGACTCTTAAAAAGCACCCATTCAGAGGGCCTAAACTTCATATTCGATTCAGTTAAGCTCTACACTACAAACAGGGCAGGACCCTATAATTCATTATCAGTGTAATCAATTAGTTGGGATTGAAGAAGAACTTAGGAAAAGCAAAGCCCTACTACCAGTTTTGAGCTTTCTCGTGAACAAAACATGCAATGACTTCAAAGTAAATATTTCATTTTTCTTTTTGGCACTGTCGTTTCATTACTGCTGTGTATAAGACCTAACCATAATTATGACTGGAAACTTATCATAGTGAGAACGCACGATTAAATGGTAAACGTCCGTACGTCACTTCGCTATAGCTGTATGCATGCTCTGGTGATAGCAAATTATTATGATAATTAAACGATTGATCATAAGCTGGAAATTATTTTCATATCAAAATTGCATCCTTCATCAGAGCAACCATTCCCGTATCAATTATGTTATCACTTAAAAAATAGCACCTTTGGCGCGCAGAGAGAATTGTGAGATATTGGACTAACTCTTTGACAGTCATCACTGGAGGAAGCAAAAAAAAAAAAAAAATTCAGTGATAAAATAGAATATTCATACAATTGTTTTAAAGTATTTGTGAACTCAAAGCGATTCAAAGCAGGAATTGCTTATGTATATAGAAACTAAGTAAACAAATGTGGACAAGCTTCAATGTAGTGACAGAGGTATTTTTGTTGTGTCGGACTGTAAACCATAGCGTTGGAATCCCTTTTACCACATTTGCCACATTCGACCCGGCGTTGTAAGTGGGTACGGTTGCCGGAGCTATAGCTGTTTTAATAATATCCAAGGTCTTTGGGAAGCCCATCGGGACGTTATTTCATAACGTGATGTACTATTATTTATTAAACACAATCATCTTCTGTGATGGATTACATGAGGACAAATAACACAGCCGCCGATGCCAAGAACCAGAATGTCTCTTTTACTGTTGTAGAACTCGTCTTAAACGGAATTGCTCTGATATTAACATCCATAACTTTGGCGATGTTCCTTTTCACCAGAAATCTCTGGAAACATAACATTTTTCAAGCTAACATAATGTTGGCAGATACCATTGTCAACACCATGGAATGTGTATATTATAGCAGGTCAAATGTTCGTTATCGGGCAAGTATTTTTTTTAATTTTTAGTCCCGCGTTTACGATTTTGAATGGCCCCGAGTGAAAGACTTTCCTTCTAGCTCAGTTGATACATTGCAAGATACTAACAACTTTAGCATGAAAACTGTCATTTTCTCACCTGAAGTAAATTTTTAGGGGCAAATCATGATGTCCAAACCTTTATCTAAATTACCTTTCTTTCCTTTTATTTTTCTTAACTTTATGCAGTGACAGTTTTCATCGTAGATTTTGAGTTCTCTGTAAAGATCAAAAAGATTAGTGTGGCCATAACAATGACGGATTTATTCTCTACTTGTTATTCGCTAGTTTAAATTCATGATCTGTGCATTCATATTCGCATCCTTAGTCAGATAAATAAATGTGTTTCTCACTCAAATTCATGTAATATGCACGCTTTTTCGTCAAGCGTTCATTCAATTTAGCACGACATGATCACGTAATACTGCCGTTCGTACATTGAAATTCATTTTGGAGCAACCAATTTAATTTTTTGTTTCTTTCAAATTTTTCAATTTTTCTGAGGATACCCTGTATGTTTCCAAATACGTGTTGTGTGTAAAGACTGTAGTATGAAACCTTCAAAAAAAAATTGATTTTAAACTTATATGAAGATGATTATAGGATTTTAGATTTAGGTTTGAATTCAAGACTATTGATTGGTGGGTGTGTGTGTGTGTGTGCGTGCGTGCGTGTGGGTGTGTAGGGGGGAAGACATGCGCAAGACTTAACTTTATTAGATACGGTTTCTTTAATTGATATTTGATTAAGCCCAAACACAATAAAATACACTCTTGTTTTGTAGAGCGAACGAAAATGATAATGAACTTTATCATTTTTTACATTTAGAACAAAATATGGGTACATACTAATTTAACCTATAGTTTTTCGTGCACCCCGAAAACTAAGGAAATACATTTCCACCATATAAGGTCTTTAACCATGAGTACACCATCTCTCTCCGCCCCCGCCCCAAACGATTGTTGTTTTTTTTGGGGGGGGGATTTGAGGCAATTAGGGAAACATGAAAATGTAATTAAAGAAACATTTATACCATGTTAAAAGGAGAAATCATAATCAATTTATTTTCAAAAAGTAGTTAAAATAGTCTATCCAGAGAAGGAGGCTTAATTAGCACCTAATTATTGAGTCATTCATGACTCACTCATGAAACATTTATAACAAATTAGTAAGATAATATAAACATAACAGGAACTAGACATGCAATCACAACGTGTTACAACGATATGCGTGCAATGACGTCCGTGTTTCCACATGTCAAACAAAAAAGCTTTTCTTGGACTATCCAGTGCAATTTGTAAGAAGTCTGTAGCCTCTGTGAAAGTGGAGATAGGTAGGGTGGAAGAAAGGCCTCAAAACAACCCGAAACGGACAAAATGGCGCCTGACGGTTAGGCATGGGTGATTCCGGACAACGAAGATTACGGTGACATTGATGGGATGCTAGAGACTATGCCTAAGAAGTTTGAAAGGAATTGGGATAGAGGAAGGGACCTAGAAAGGGCTCACGAGCACTGCGTTCAAAACCAATGGGAAAAGACCAGTTCGTAGTTAGCACATGGTTC
>BEXV01000166.1:361816-376778 GCA_003118195.1 Hemicentrotus pulcherrimus | reverse complement strand
TAAGGGAGACTTTCAATGATTTTGCCCACAAGAGCTTATAATGAGACATGAAGTACCCGGCTGCGCCGTGATACATGGTCTAGACTAAGGGAGACTATCCATGATTTTGCCCACAAGAGCTTATAATTAGACATGAAGTACCCGGCTGCGCCGTGATACATGGTCTAGACTAAGCTAAGGGAGACTTTCAATGAATTCGCCCACAAGAGCTTATAATGAGACATGAAGTACCCGGCTGCGCCGTGATACATGGTCTAGACTAAGGGAGACTAAGGGAGACTTTCAATGATTTTGCCCACAAGAGCTAATAATAATACCACATGATGCACAGATTGAATAAGAGAAACGAGCCTTTTCAGGTGGAAGTTAAGACCGCCAGGGTGCCCACCTGTAATGCTACTGGGGACTAGGAGGCAACAGCGGCAAGATATGCCCATGACGGTGATACCCCAAACTCCGCCTCGGATAGGATATCATCTGATGGCAGGACGTCAACCCCGTCTGTTGTTAACCTATGCAAGAAGAAGCAAGTGCAACGTATAGGCACCTGGAATGTGAGAACAATGAACCAGTTAGGAAAACTGGAACTCCTGATAAAGGAACTAAAGAGTATGAAATAAAACATAGTTGGACTAAGCGAAACCAGATGGAAAGGAGAAGGAGTACTCAAACCAGACAGAGACACCACTATTGTCTTCTCAGGAAAGGATAGCGGCAACAGTGAAAGTGGTGTAGCCACCTTACTCACAAACGAAGCCAGAAATGCACTGGATGCATACACTCCAGTATCAGAGAGAATTGTGATGGTAAGACTGAAAGCAAAACCAAAACACCTTGCCATCATCCAGGTCTATGCTCCCACATCATCACATGACATGAACACTATAGAACAGTTTTATGGCCTACTACAAACAAATGTGGATAAAGTAAGCAGTGGTGACACACTAGTAATCATGGGAGACTTCAATGCTAAGATTGGAAAAGGTGAAGACATCAGATTTGGCCTTGGCAGTAGAAACAAGAGTGGAGATGTATCAGCAGAATTCTGTCGTGTCAATAACCTTATTATAACAAACACAACATTTGACCACCACAAGAGGAATCTATACACTTGGAAATCTCCTGGGGACAGGTATAGGAACCAAATCGACTACATCTTGACCACGCGCAGGTGGAAGTCGAGCATCAAAGACGCCAAAACTTTCCCAGGAGCAGACTGTGATACGGACCATATACTGTTAGTCGCAAAGATGCAAATCAAACTGTCTAAAGTCAGCAAGATACCAAAATCAAGAAGACTGAATGTCAAATCACTTGAAGACCCCAAAACTGTACAGTCCTTTTTGAACTCATCAGAAGCCAAATTCAAGAAGAATCTATCGGAAATAGAAGCTAACACAGAATCTTCATCAGAAACTTTATGGACAATCTACAAAACAGTACTCAAAGAATCTGCTGAAACAACCCTTGGCAAAGGAACAAGACGTGCTAAGAAGCCCTGGATTAGTAATGAAGTCCTCTTACTAGCTGAAGAGAAGAGCAGATTAAGATGGGATAAAGGTACAAAAGCCAAGGAAGAAAGGTACAAGAATCTAAGGTCAGAAATCCAAAGAAAAATAAGGAAGGATAAAGCATACTGGTTGGAAGAAAGATGCAGGGAAGTGAACGATTTCAACATAGCTGGTAAAGCCAGAGAAATGTACTCATGCAGCTATCAAATCGGTCAAGACCAACCCCAGAGAAGCACAACAATCATGCATAAAAGACAAAAACGGCATCAATTTAGATCAGAGGAAAAACATAATGGACCGCTGGAAAGAATATGGAATTGAGCTTTTCAAAAGACCAATTGATGAGAGTCCACAAACAGAAGAGAAGGTCCCTACAATGGAACAAGAACCAGTGCCACTTCTTTCAGAAGTTGAACATGCGGTGAAGAAGCTCAGAGGAGGAATGGAATACCAGCCGAACTGGTGAAAGTTACAGGACCATATGGTATCAAATTTCTCCACAAACTGTGTGCGAGCATTTGGACTTCTTGCCATTGGCCAGATGAATGGAAGATACAGGAATTTGTTGTTCTGTTTAAAACCAGAGATCAAAAACTGTGCTCAAACTACAGGACTTTTGCCCTTATCAGTCACACTAGCAAAATCTTACTCGTGATAATTGTTAACAGGATGAAACAAAAGTTAGAACAAGAGCAACCAGAAGACCAGGCTGCCTACAGAAAAGGCAGAGGGACCAGGGACATGCTTGTATGTTTGCAAGTTTTACTTGAGAAGGTAATTGCCATGGATCAACAAGCTTTCATAATGTTCATAGACGATTCAAATGTGTTTGATTCTGTAAGCCACAACAAACTTTTCTCCATCTTCTTGGATATGGGCTTCCCTAAACACCTCGTAACTTTAATCCAATCTCTCTATGTAAACCAAAAAGCTAGAATCTGTTGGGATGGCGAACATACTGAAGAGTTTGAGATAGGAAAAGGTGCAAGACAGGGCTGCATCTTATCACCATACCTCTTCATCACATACACGGAAAGTGGGATGAGGGAAGCAGATGTTGCGCACTATGGCATTAAATTTGGTGGCAAAAATATCTCAAATCTCAGATATGCTGACGACACAGCACTTATTGAATCTTCCAAAGATGGAATTGAAAGTCTCACACATGCAGTAAACGATGCCGGCAAGAAACTCAACCTACATCTAAATGTTAAAAAGACAAAACTCCTAGTTGCTGGTAAAACCTCAGATACCGATCGCAGCATCCAGATCGATGGGAAAACAGTCAAAGATGTGGAAAGCTTCAAATATCTTGGATCAACAAAGAACAGTGATGCCAGCTGTACCACTGATATAAAGATCAGAATAGCTATAGCGAAGAAGAGAATGGTTGACCTGCAAGTACTTTGGAATGACAGGAACATCTCAACCGGCCTGGAAATGAAACTGGTTGAAACCCTGGTTTGGAGTGCTTTACTTTATGGTGCTGAAAGCTGGACACTGCTCAAAGCCGATGAAAATCGCATCATGGCAGCAGAAATGTGGTTCTGGAGGAGAATGCTCAAAATCAGCTGGAAGGAAAAAAGAACCAATCTCAGTGTCCTACAAGAACTAAACACAGAAAGAAAACTCCTTGGAAAAGTGGCCCGCCTCAAGATGGGTTTACTTTGGACACATTCTGCGTGGCAGTGGGAGCCCCTTAGCAGCACAAATAATAAAAAGCCAAGTAGAAGGAAAAAGAAAGAGAGGCAGACAGAGAAAGCAGTGGTTTGATAACATCAAAGAATGGACAGGTCTCACATACTCAGAAGCCAAAAGATTAGCACAGGATAGAAACAAATGGAGAAAGACAACAAGAAGATGTGCAGATGTGGTCGCCATTCGTCAGCAACTGACGGCGGCAACCAGGTAACCAAGTAACCAGGTAAGACAGTAGGCTAGACTAGACTATAGGTCTAGTTTAAGTTCAAGTCTGTCTATTCTATCCCCAAAATCGGGTTACTGCTTTTAAATAGGCTGTGGTGATTTCTTTGTCACCTTAGATTTTTCTTTTGCCAGATTTGATCGAGCCCCTTTTGGGTTAGTTCTTTCTAGAAGGAAAACTTTTAATCGAGCCCGACGGGCTTCGAAATGTTCTTAGCTCGGTCACTTGCAGTGTACCGGTACCACCAACGGCAGCTACGTTACTCCTGTGCCCGCGGCCGGAGCTATGGCGTGTGTCTGGCTGTGCCGAAGTCTTGCCTGCTGCTGAGTGCTCCCATTCCCGCGGCCAGAGCTATGGCGTGCGTCTGGCTGTGCCGACGTCTTGCCTGCTGCTGAGAGCTGTGTTCTCCGCCGGTGAAAAAATACTCTTCCATAGTCAGAAAATGACAGAGTAACTCCCAAAAGCCAGGAAAAGTAGGACTAATAAATAAAAATGAATCGCAAACTGTGGCGAATGGCGAAAAGAACGTTTAAGGTATAAAAACTAAGGAAAACTGCGAGGAATCACAGTCGATGTTGAATGACCGCCAATTGCAAAACGAATTGACCGCGCATGCGCATCACGGAATCTCATGTAATTTCTCACGAAAAATTATGTAGTAAATTATACAGTTCCTCAAGCAGACAAAGGAACATCCCCTCACTGCTATTATGTAAAAATGTGTAGAACAAGTGTCACATGCATACCTATTCACCTTTTTTACATAATAGCAGTGAAGGGATGTTCCTTTGTCTACCTATGGAACTGTATATTTTGTCCGCTTTCTTTGTCCGTCATGTTCATAGTGTTACCAGGTACATGTACTTTGAATCCTTGGCTCCTCGCATCAGGTCAGGTGGTCGCATTACCCGACATCTTGTGAAAATACCCCTCTCATCTACAAATTGTCTGGTCCAATTTACATGACACTTTGAGAGAATCCTACGGCAAATCTATGGAAGGTTGTGTAATTTTCTGTTTTCATTTCACAAAAGGTCATGTAACGCGACCACCTGACCAGATTGAAAGTAAGCCCTAATTAAGAACAATCTGAAACAACTTTTCTTTTATAATGATTTCAATTCCTCAGCGATATGGCAGGCCTATTTCCATACATGGGCGATCCACGGTTCCACTGCATTTCTTTGAAGATACCGGTAGAGACATTACCACCATCCCGGAGAAACTGTCGCCTGGCCTTGGTTTTTGCAACATTCCACTCATATACCATCACAAGATCAATAGAATCATGGAAAGCAAAACTGGCATGGTTTGATCCTAGCCTTGAATTCTCTCTTCCTTTAAGGGAGGGAAGTCTGCAGGCACACAAGGAATTGGTCAAGAAGGATTTAGGAGAGAAAGCTACTCAAGGTGATCTGAAGCAACATGCAAGACAGGTACCTACATGTAAAGGCAAAACTCAGTGGGTTTGGGCTGATAAAGATCGTTTAGAGCACTGGAGGGTCAAAGAATTTGATGGATATGATGTAAAACAAGTCCTTAATGAAATACGCCAGGGAGCTAGAGGGAGACCTGGTAATAGAAGAGAGAGACCTGTTGATAGAAGAGAGAGACCTGTTGATAGAAGAGAGAGACCTGTTGATAGAAGAGAGAGACCTGTTGATAGAAGAGAGAGACCTGTTGATAGAAGAGAGAGACCTGTTGATAGAAGAGAGAGACCTGTTGATAGAAGAGAGAGACCTGTTGATAGAAGAGGGAGACCAGGTGATAGAAGAGGGAGACCAGGTGATAGAAGAGGGAGACCTGGTGATAGAAGAGGGAGACCTGGTGATAGAAGAGGGAGACCTGGTGATAGAAGAGGGAGACCTGGTGATAGAAGAAGGGAAGGACAAAGACCTCCGTATAACATTCAATAATTCTTTTTCATGGGATAGATATAGCAAATGCTCCATGATTATTTAATCATTTCTCGAGCAAGATTAATACCGGTGTTAAGAGGGTTTCGATAGAGCTAAGAGGGTTTCGATAGAGCTAAAATCAAGACCGGCAGATGGGGAGTTTTGCAAAACCATCGTGTTCCACAAAGCAATTTAAGCTTCCCTTCCCTGCCAGTGCAACCCGAGTGTTAAAAGGGATAATTGGTGAGATATTTGACCGAAACTGAAGAATAATAGATTCACTAGGTATATCTAGCTGTAACAACAAAACTGTTTCATTGTCAAAATTCAGGTGATTGATGTACTGAAATAATTTGTGTGCATGTCGAGAGATATTATTGAACAGAAACTAGATGGATCTTGGACTGCGCGCAGTCACAAAAGCTAAATGCTACATGTAGGTGGCTCTCATAGCAAAGGCCATTTAAGTAAAAATCTCCCTTTAGTAAAAAAAAAAAAAATTAGGCCGTCATTTAATACTGTGGTGCATTCTGGTGCATTTGGTTTCCAGAGACTCCAGAGACAAAATTTCTTGTTTCAATGTTTCAGTTTGAGATTTCCTAGTTTAGAATATTATTCTGGGGATAAAAATATGATTGCAAAACCAAGATCAAATTGTAAAAGAACTATAGAGACAAAACTGCAATTATCAGTCTAATTTTATCATATTTCAAGCAAAAAACACTAAATCTGAATTCAGGTTCAAGTCGAAACCTATATTTCAAATTTGTGATAAATGTTGTTTTCCTCCATTTACAAGCAGAAACTTGCTTTGAATGTTTTCTTTTGGTGATCTATAGACCATGGTCACTAGTCCATGGTCTTGTTCGTATTGTCATTGTATTTGTTATTATACATTTTCTTGTATATTCTTTGTTATTGTTTTACTCCTTTGTGTAAATGAAATTGAAATTAGATAGAATTAAATGAAAATTTAAATCCAACTGATTTATTTGAGCAGACAGAGCAACTGATACAACAGAATCTCAATAGGGTGGTTTCACAACAAACAATCCGCTAAAGGCCAATTTTTCAGCTTGCAGGCCAACATCTTTCAACTAGTACAGTGCAGCTAAACGCTAGCCATTGATTGAAATGACCTAAGTGGTCCGAACTGTGTAAATTCATTTAATGAGATTTATTTTTCTGATATATCAGAGCACATTTCTATATTAAATTTGGATCTCAAAAAATCCAACTATCGATTAATTCTGACTAATATTTGGCCTGATTTTGGACAAAAATCAACATAGTAATTTATCCAAAAAGTGACTGAAATTACCATATTTTTGGTTGAGAGAGGTCAATTTGACCAGTTTTTCTAGCATCAAGGCACAATATTATTTATAATATGCCCATCAAATCTCCTTCACCGATAATGACGATTAGAAAAAATTACAATTACAAACCCTTGTCAGTCGTAGTGCATAACAGTGTACAAACTATTAGACTATTCAGACTGCACGGTCTAATGTAACCTATATGCTTTTCACACTGGCAATATTTTGCTTAACCCCGTACTATAGGTGGGGTTAAGGGGGGGTCTTAGCCCCACCTATAGTAGGGGGGGTCTTAGCCCCACCTATAGTACGGGGTTAAGCCTATTCCACTTTCTGTTCAGACTGGGTTTTACCAAAGTGGGCTAAAGTTGGCTAACCCCACCTATAGTACGGGTAACTAACCCTGCAAAATAGCAGGGCTAACTCCGCAATTGTGGTGCTAACTCCTGCTAACCTCGCAATTGCGTTGCCAAGCAAATGAGTGTGAACAGAAACGAAAAATAGTCCGGTACTACGCAATGGAGCGTATCGAAGCTGACCAGATGCGAAGTATTTCCAATCATAACATTCACGATATCCGGGGTTAACGAATTGTAGTGCGAACAGCGTGAATTTTCTTATTCCGGAATAGCGGCTAGTACGGGACTACAAACAGCGAGTGTGAAAAGCCAAAAAAGGTAGTCCGGGGTTAAGGATAGTACGGGGCTAAGCAATGTACGGGGTTAAGCAAAACCAGTGTGAAAAGAGTATTATAGGCTCTGAATTGTAGCTGTTTGATACTGACAGGGCTAGCTAAGCTCTGCTCAAGACTTCATGGAATTATGTTAGGGTATCAAATTAGAGTCTGTGCTTGCAGACGACAGGGAAATACAGGTGTCTGTAATAAAGCAAGTTCATTAATTGTTTTTTTTAAGATTAGGCTTTGAAAATAAGAATTTTGTTTAATTTATGATAAATTACAAGTACACTTTTAGTGCTATTTACATCATTTATGTTGGGCCAAATAACAAAAATAATGTGTTTCTCGTCCAGACTTTAAAAAAAAATGAGGAAGGGCATTGCTTTGACTATTTTGCAATTTTTCACATTTTAAAAAAAGATAGCTGCCACCCTAATTACAGCTGGCTAAGCCTATTTATTTACAGATGATGGGCTATGTGAGTACCTTTATACTGATGCAATGTATGACAAAACAAATGATTTGTATCACTTTAGAGACTATTTAAACAAAACGTTTATCACAGGCTTTTTTTTTGGGGGGGGGGAGGGGGGTTCTTCTTTCTGAATAACAGTAGTAAATAGTTTTTAAAAAAGGAGGCAGCTAAAAAGGAGGCGGGTGGGGATGAGAAACACTTAATTTTTGTTATTTGGCTTTACACAGAAAAGGGATCATACCAGCATAGAATGACTGGTGTGGGTAAAGATATTTAGTAAATCATTCAGGACTTTTGAAATAATACTACTTCTAACAATGTTTTTGGTGGTTGTAATTAAATACCCTTTGTTTGATTTCTGTATTTTTTTTAATGTTTTTGTTTTAAAAGTTTACTGGCATAATAAATAAATACTTGGGGGGGGGGGGGTTACTTTAATGAATATTACAATACATTTGTATCATACATTTGAACAATTTTGGTAAACAAATAGTTTTGTGTTTAATTCCTGTTAATATCTTTATCTCTTTTATAACACTGTGTACGGCAGCATTGATATTGATTTAGTAAATATATCATTTTCTTTTCTTTAAGTCTTTGTTGGCAGTTTTGCTGTAAAAATGTACTGGGGACGGTTGATAAGTACCGTTGCATTTTTCGTATTTTTAATTCCTGTTAATATATTATTCCTTTTTTACTACATTTAACAATTTTGGTAAACAAATACTTTTGTGTTAAATTCCTGTAAATATTTTCTGTATCTCTGTTTATAATAACACTGTGTACTGTAGCATTGTTATTGGTTTGGTAAACATATTATTTTCTTTTCTGTAAGTCTTTGTGAGCACTTTTGTTGTACATGTAATGGTTTACTGGATATATTTTGACAAAAACATCTTTTGTATTTTTAATTCCTATGAATATATTATTCCTCTTTTTCACATTACTGGTATGGGTAAAGAAATAACATTCTTATTTGTGTTGATTGGCAGATACAGTAACAACTAACATCTACAAGGGATATGACACATATAATGATCTAATTAACTGTGCCTTATTAATGTAATTTCTGTCTATATATTTTAACATTTTGGTACTAGTTTAAACTGTAACATTGGTGATGGTATTAGTAAATAAATACAATTTTGTTAAATTTATGTAATTTTATTACATACTTTTCACAACCATGCATGTTTGAGCTTGTTTATCTTTTTAAAGGTAAAGACCAGTTATGGTCATGCGATTGCATTGTGAAAGAAACATTGTGGAATCAATCAGAAAAGGTTGATCATCTAGCACCTAGCATCTGCAAGGTTCTGGAATCATCAAAATGATAAGAAATTCGGCCCATTCTCCATAAAGTTACAAGCACTATACACAGAAAGATGTATATGGGACTACCCTGTATCTCTCACAGACCATGAGAGAAACCAATTTTCCAAATATATGAATTAGTAGGAGGTTTCCGGGCAAATTTTTTATCATCATGTATAAGTCAAAACATATTCTTTCACATGATTGGTAATGAGAGCTTCCATTTCATTTTTTGAAATTGGGGCGTTTCCAATACTGGTCTTTACCTTTAAAATCTACTTACACACCTCCTTTTTATGTTAATATCATGATGTGCTATTCTCAATTGTCCATTATGTTCATTTCTTTTTCTGTTAACCTTTTTAACATGCTATTTAATCACCTTTATATCAGTTTTATTTCTCATTCACAACTCTCTGGAAGTCATCTAAATGACAAACCAATTAAGACACACTTTGGTAACTTCTTGTTCAGATATCATGCACACCTGTGCTGTGTGTTCCATTCCATCATGTAGATATAGATTGCAGGATGAAATCTATGTGATCGGCTTCCAAAGCAGGAAATACCACACATTTCAAGCAGCATTTGATTTTGAGGGCAAGGTGATCAGTTCCAAATAATGAACAAGCGCCCTCTCTCGATAAGTTATTTCTCAGTTTAAGAATTTAGACTTTTGTTACAAAATTTGTGCTGGTGAAATGTTCAAGGGTGACTGCCCTGCGCAACCATGCAGTTTTTATCTTTGTTCCTTCCCACCATTCCACTTCTTTCTCTGACTCCTTTATCTTCCGTGTATTTATAAATTCACCTTCTCTCTCTCCGTCTCACTCTCTTTCCCTCTCTCTCTCTCTTCATCAATTGTGATTTGCCCCTCCAGCTCTATCTCTCTCTCTCTCTCTTTCTCTCTCTCTCTCTCTCCAATCCTTGGTCTGTCCCTTTTTATCTTTAAGTTTTACTAAACCATGATTTCAGTTCGTTAAGTTATTGCCTGGTTAATATGATTATTTACAGGTACATATATGTGAAAAGTCAAGATACTGAATCCACAGTGAGAGAGGGGGAGAGGGGGAGAGAGAGAGAGAGGGAGAGAGAGAGAGAGAAAGAGAGAGAGAAAGAGGGGGATTTGAATTTAGTCAGTGTCGATAGGCTGACAAAAAATCTTATAAGAACGATGACACATCCTATATTAAATGCTTCTTCCACTTTCTACATACCTCTTTGATTAATTGTGTTTTAAATTCTTCCTTATCATTGATTCTACTCAGCTTGCATGACAATTTGGACATAGAAGATATCAAAAGTATCTCCATTTGAATTTTGTTTTAGATGGAACACCATTTAGAAATTCAGAACTTTCAATGCGCTGGCAAAATCACCTGATTAATCAAACTATCACTCTGATTAATATTACCTTGAGTAGATATAGATGCACAGCGGAGTCACAAAATGGATAAAGCTTCAAATAATAATGATAATGATAATGTATTTATTATAGCACAAATAACCATCACAAGAGGCATTACCCCCTGCTCTGCTAGACCACCGATTGGGTTGCTTACAGCTATCAAAGAATTCCTTACTACCGGTACCTCTTTAACACCTGTGTGGAAAGTGGTAAATGTGAATTAATATTTTGCTAAAGGACAAAAGCGCTGCGGCGGGACTCGAACCACAATCCAAGTGATCGACCATTGGAAGAGGTTTATCCACTAGACCACGACGTCTTGAACGTGTATTTCAACTCCTCAAAATATATGTTTTCATGCTTTTATGCTGACGGCATGAAATACATGAACAAGACCTGTTAACTCGAGCCTCACAGCAAACTGTCTATTCACTTCCTTTGTTGAGATAGCAGCGACATCAGGAGACAAATTGGATCCATCGGAGGGCAGCTATCATCCCATCTTCCCTGGGACTATATCGCCGCCCTCATCCCCCCTTCCACCAAAGTGACGACAGTTAATGGGAAATAAATCATAACGCTTCCAGCAAGCATGGGTCGGCTCTTAATTCGGCACCAAGAAGCCAGCATGCGCCAGAAGAATAGGGGGGGGGGGGAATTGATCATTTTCCAATCTGCGAGTGCTGTAATTAATTTATCAGGCTCATCAGCAGCAATCTGGTATCGTAAAGCAGATTTCTGGCGATTAAACTAGATCATGTTTTCTCGCCATTATTGAATTAGCAGGTTGTGTTTCTTTAAGGTTCATAGGGCGCATGCACACACGACTGCACAGAAATATTGAGAATACGTAAAGACTCGTTCAGTAATATGATGCAGTAAACAGCAGAATAACGTGTAAATGACTACCAACAATTCACAAGAAAGGTTCTTCATTATGCATATACACTGAGCTCTGAGTCATTAGATACAGAAAAGTGAAGCATGTTACACTCACACCATCAATCATAACAAAAAACTGCCATGGTTTACTGCATCATATCTGAAACAAGTTTAATACACACAAGTGGTGTTTTTGGCCCTCTTGCCTTTGCCTATAAAATGGTTTTACCAAAATATATTTACTTTTTTATTTTGGGCAGTTTCCCCATATCTTATCTGAAGAAGACCGAAGATTGTTCAGTTAAATGCAGAGAGCCAGTCAAGTGGTCGTCTTCCCATTAAGCGATCTTCGCTCACAATCTCTACTTAATTTACAATTACCGACAAAAACTAGTTAACCATCTGCTAGTACACATATATAATGATTAAAACCTGTAAAAGTCATGAAATATAAAGACCGCAGCAGTTTGCCGGGATCTTTGTGACTGTCCCGTAAAGCTTTAAATGAAGTATGGAGACCAGAACCAAAACATGCCTAATTGTCATTTCATTAGATATCACTGTTCATGATTTGAACTCTTTTCCACTTTCAGTTCCAATCCTAATCACCCCCATATTTCAGAACATTTGGTGTTGCTAAAGTAGGTTGGAATAAAACTCCTGATGAGATTGTCAGGAGCAGAGTATATATGCCAGCAAAGAAAAAGCAAGCAGAACAGATAATTCCATTACCAAACAGCCTATTAGTTGCTTCTAAATACCTCAGCTTTTGTTAAAAAATTGTAAGAGGCAATAGTCTTAAAATGCAACAGTCTTTAAAATCAAATAGTAACAGTCTCTTGTGAAAGCCTGGTAAGCCTCAGCAAAGAGGGAAAAAGCCATACAAGTGGAACCAGTTGAAGGGAACAATGTATAGGCTTTTACAGAATAAGCTCTATGGAACATGTATGAAGGTGTCATCGTAAATGCTGATTACATATTACACACCTAATCCGACAGCTAGGACTAAAATCCGGCACAAGACAAAAATATGGCCTTGGATAAATACTGGCAACTATGCATTGTGATTAAGTCGCGGGTAACTCTCCTTATGTTGTGTACAAAAATATCACACGTTTCAGTTTTTTAGCCTAATTACCGGTAAGTGTTTTCTCTCTTGTAGCACTATTACATACCTACAATTTTTACAATATATTATGGATAGAATATTTGTATTGGTCCTCTAAAGAGAATATAGACCCTCCTGAGTCATATATTTTTGAAAACTTGAGATATAATTTCAGCCATTTTGTGTTCAGAAAATATAGGAAAATTATCTGCCACTCAATCAATAAGATGTTACCAATCCAGCCAATTGGAAGAGCCCATACCTTAAGTGATTGCAACTTGAAAATATTAATAACTCTCTCATGTTTTGTCAAAGTTCATTCCAACTTTCACCCGTCTACTTCTTTGATCGTTCTGCTTTCCTCTAGATGACTATAGTTTGTTGTCAAGGTTGGATTTCCCTTTCATTGAAGAGTACACTGTGGCCTAGTTTACAAACTATCCAGCCCTGCCGTTTCTATTTTCCCTGTGACATCCTATTGTGTCTGGGAGGAACAGAACCTGTTGACATATTGGATTAGGCTTTGGCCTATGTAAGGGTGCTACTTTAGACACCCTCCTGACAGATGAGGGGTAACGTGATTGACCCCCTTTCGCTTGTTGATAGCCTGTTCATAAGTTAGGGGAAATTCACACAAAACACAAAAAAGAAACAATGAATCACAATTTTAGCAAAAAGGTGCGTAGTGACCTTGGAGAAATATAATGTATAAAGAAAATTAGTTTTGAAGAGACTATTTGAAAAGATGGCGAGCCTATCATGAGTGAGTGTACACTCATGATATGCCTGCCCAGCTGTGTGGTTTGCTTACAACATTAACATTAAAAGTGAATCCAGAGTTTTCATTTGAAACGATGCTCAGACCTCAGTCTGCTATATATGACACTTGGTTGCTGTTATTCAGACTAAAAAGATACTTAGAGGTACTTATCACTTATCAGGCAGCTAGTTGTACAGTTTTTGTTTAGCCATACAATAAATGTTGCCAGTCTGAACAGGAGGTAAACTTGGGCCCTAGCTGTTTCATTAAACTTGTTATCATTAACAATTAAATGCTAAAATTCTATGACAAATTTGCTCTCAGCAAATCAAATACCATGATTTCAGATAATGTTACTTGTTTTTTATAATAAGTTTTATGTTTACAACAGGGCCTTGGTTTCAGTCTCAATTTCAATAGACCTACATGCCATGGTATGAAATGGTATGGAATCCTTGTGATATTATACTGTCTATACAGAGCTTCATAAAACACAATCTTCTCCACCTGTCTCACAAACGATATCTATTCACTGTCGCGTGTCGGATAGATAGATTCTTTGAGCAAGGTTAGAACCACCACCCCACCTGACCCTTGCATCCGCGCTCACGTACCTACTGAGAACAGTTCCACAGCAAGCAGACAGTTCGGGGAGCCCCACCTACGCTAATGAGGAAAAAATAGCTGATCCAGGAACCCTTGCTATATTAATGGGAGTGCCCTGTCTATATGCGGCTCAATACCTGACATCTGAAATAAAGTACATTGCCATACCCAATTCATACACCCCATTCACACTTCCACCATGCCAACCAATATCTTGGCCAGTTGCCAGACACTGTCTTGCTCCTGCCTAAAGTGTACTGCACTAACCAGGTTCTTAACCTCAATCCTGGACCCAAAATTTTACCTTACCCTAACCCTAACCCTAACACTAACCTTAAACCAAATTGCAAGCCAGACCCTAACCCTTAACATTTCACAACAGAAAGCCTGGAAACAATTGTCGCAGGAGCAAATTAATGTCGGTCGCCAACTTGTCCATTCACATATGTTTCTTTACACCCTACAATGTATGTACAAACTCTCTACGCACCAATTGTTGGGTTTAATCGGTAAACTTAGCTTCGTAGATTATGACTAATCTGATAAAAGGATTAACAGAGATTAACAGCAACCTGTCAGGCAAAACATGAAACGTACCTTGGTGGATTGATTATGACTAATCTGCAAAAGGGATTAACAGAGATTAACAAGCAACTTGTCTGGCATACATACATGGAATCCTTTGATAGGCTATCCCACCACTGGAGCTAAAATAATTAGATTACAGTTAACTGGTACAGTATTACATAATCCTATTACCCCTACCCCCAGTCCTATCATGTCCAATCAATCACATAGAATTAATGAGCACTCAGTTGTGTGGCAGGAAAGAGGTGATCAACTGAGGATATTTTCTCAGGAAATGAGCTGTGTTTCTGAACATCACTTTTAATCAATTCAAGATTCGATCTTAACCCATGCCATCACCTGTGTGTACTTATCATTTTAATAACCCCTTTTTGCCTTTTTTCAAGATATAATCTTCAGGCATATTCTTTTATTTGTATTACTCTCTCACCTTTTATTTTTTCCCCTTTCTATCTCATCTCCATTTCGGTGTATTAAACTCCCCCCCCCC
>BEXV01000166.1:346274-357115 GCA_003118195.1 Hemicentrotus pulcherrimus | reverse complement strand
GAGAAAAAAAAGAGGGGGGGGGGGGGGGGGGGGGGGGGGGGGGGTAAACAACATACCTGATAAACATTGAAACTCATAAACATGTTTCAGTTTCAACTTGTCCTGAAAACATTACAAATTCAATTAAATACCAATAAAATCACCTTCACTCTTTATTTCATTTTCATAATAACAAATACATTGTTACGTTCTATTATATCCGCGATCTTAGCCAGAAACTCTGGTCTAAAAATAAAGACATTGTTATTTTCAAGTCTGGGAGGTAATTGGATCACAAAATTGAATGTTTTTTTATTACTGGACAGCTAACATATGAAAGGAGAGGGTTATTTTAAACCAAATCAGTCATGATTAAATTTCATTTTCATATTATTCTTACAACATATAAAGGGCCAAAAACATTCTTGCAAAATTTGCTTGTGGCCACAAGTAATGCAATCAGGTACTATAATGAATTCATCAAATGAAATGTGAACTCTACGATGAAAATTGTAACAGTTACACACAGTTTCAGAATATTGGGTAACATAGCGATATATCTCTCATTTCATCAGAAGGGAAAGTTGATATTCCTCATGGTAGTTCCATTTTGTTTTAGATTTCTCTGGACAATGCTAGAATCATATTTGTCACCACACGCAAGGGATCATGTTTTATATAGTGCAGTCCAGATCTACATTCTAAGAATTCTTATCGAGTAAACTAACTTGAGGCAGTGAATTTCACATAAAAAATGAAGAAGTATGCAGTGTATAGACTCACATTAGAATGATATATACAATACAGCAAATACAAATTGCTTTTATGGGTATGGGTGTTGCTGTCTCTGCTGTCAACAAGAAGGACATTAGCTCTATTGACATAATCGCAAAATCTTTAAAAAATGAACCCAAGGCAATTTCAACGGCCTTATTCCCTACATTAATGACATACTACATAAACCGAACATACTTTCTATAAAATAAACCAAAATTAGTATTTATGACAGTTTATCATTTCTTTTTTGAAATAATGATTGTTATATAAACTTGCTTATTTATGATTCACTGTCAGAAAAATGATTATTGTATTTTATATTAATACTGTTGTTGTCAAAGAAATTGAACTGATACGACTGCAGAAAAAAAAATCAAATCAAACCAAATCAAAAGAATAGTTCAACACCCCTTATGTATCTCATGTTCAGCCTTTCAAGAAACATCTGGATGTGTATTTTTCTTACATGCAGGTCACAGTATGGGTTCACAAACATCCTCAAGTTACAGAATACGGCACAAAAAATAAGGATTCCTCATTGAATTCGCTATGAGCCACCTCTAAGTCCACAAAATTGAAACTCGGAGCAGGTTTCATAATGCAGAAAATGTGGAAAAACTGGTTTCACAGTGTACCATGTCAGCGAAACAACACAATTTTAACATGAGTTGAAAAAAGAAAGGGGCTTGGCAAGAAATGTATCAATGAATGCACCTCTCAGAATATCAGATTTATTGACATATGTTTTGTTTTTGCGGATGATGCTAAATCTATTCTTTACCGCAGATTTAATGCCCCTCTGGCTCGGGACATTATGAGGGTATCAACAGCCTTCTCGCTCTTAACAATCAAACTTGGAGCACATGGTCAAGTACAATTGTATAGTGTATCATTTGATGAGGGTATTATTATTATTACTGTTCTTACAGAACATGAGCCGAAGAAAGCAACTTGGCAAGAAATGTATGAATGAGACCCTCTCTCAGAATATCATGTTTATTGACATTGAGATGGACCATATGGGTCGTTGATATGTATGAAGTAAAAATATCATTTCTTGAGAGTACCATTGTCCTTTGAGGACATTACGGTGAGTCTTTATCAAATAAAATTAAATGCAGACAATAATTTGGGTCATGATCTTAAAAGTTTTTTACATTTTGTGCAGTAAATCTGGGTACAAAATAAGGATGTTCATACTCTGATACATATTTTGCCAAACTATGATATTCTTTTTTTCATATATACCATAACAATCATATGCTTGTCCATTGTAGAATTTATTGACGGAGCTTTGCAATAAAATCTGCATTACATTTGATAATATTTTTGTGCATTCTTTATGGGATGATTCTTTCAGTTTGGGCAAAGAGCTTGAGAAACAGATTTCATGCACCAATTTCCAAATAAAATTAGAGTCCTTTGTGTATGGTCCTGGGATTTTTTTTTTAAATTTACGATACCTTTGTAGCTTTAAGACTTCAAAGAATAGAATTTGACAAGCAAATACAAGAGTGACAATAATCTCTTTGTGATAAACATCACAGTCAGACAGACAGATCGACGGACAAACAATTTCTTTTAAAGGTATACGTACGTATCTTCAGTCTGTGGGATAATTTTGTGATGATTATTATCACAGAGAGAGGAACGAGGTAAAGAAAATATGCTGAACAGCTTTCTTGCGTTTTTTGACGCTTGTCTCTTTCTTAGGCATAACTTAAATACCCTCCACCTTGTTGTATGGTTGTCTGTTTGTAATAAACATCACAGACATATCAACAAAATAAACATGAAGATATAAATACCTTCCATCCATAAAACCCCGTCTTATTTGGAAAATAAAGTCGGGGTGACGTCCGGACGACTATTTACCCACTTCCAATTAAGACACGTCAATCGGTGTAATGTCCGGACGCTATCGAGGTAAATCTCACCCTAGACGAGCTAGGGTGATAGGAGGGTGATGTTCGGACCTTGTTCCTTACGATTTTCTGATAAAGGGCATATTAAGACGCTCTCAGAATGTTACCCGGGTAAATTACGTCATCGCCTTGAAAAGAATTATATTTTTTCACAGCGATGAAGTAATTTACCTGTAATTTACATGTCATGTACACAGCGCGCGCCAGCTGATCGCGATGAACAGGTGGTGGTTGTTATGGTAACCTACCCAGGTGAGATTTTTGCGGATGGCTGATTAAGATGGTGTCCAAAGGCTCACCCCGTGTTTTACGATCGACACCCCACTGTTTCTCATCCACATATCGCTCGGGTAAGATCGGAAAAATTCAATTAAGACAGGGCTTTAGTTGGCAGTTGTCTGTTTCTAAGCCTAAGGCATTACTTTGAAAAACAGATTAGGGACAAACAAAAAAACAAAAAAACACTATGAATAAGTTCATGATGTTTTATTTATTCTGTACGGGGAAGATTGCCTGTTCCCAAAGTATTACTTTATAATACATAACACAGACAAACAAACAAACAAAATGAACCTACAACCTTCCATCTATAAAAAGTTAGTTAGTGGTTGTCTGCTCCGTAGATATTACTTTGAAGCTCACATACACAAACAAACAAACAAACAAGACCCCCCCAAAAAAACTATAAATACCTTCCATCTGTAAGTTGATGAGTATCTGTCCCAAGGCACGGAATATCCTGGACATACTGCTGGTACCCATTGCTATCTGTACAGTTGATAGACGACCAATCGGGTGTGCAGACAGAAATGAAGTGCGGCCTCAATCGTCCTATCATATACTTTCCAGAGTCTGTCAGAAGCAACGTGAATGCAGCACCGAGGCCGAAGGATCCGATGGTGGAATATAGAGCGATTGCCCAGGGATGGACAGAGCAACAGCACATCTTTTTCCTTTGGTAGGGTCGCCATGGCGACCCCTCTTCCGAGCATCTCACAAAGTACCGGTAGAGGAACCATTCGCACACCACCATCTGAAATAAGAGAATAATAAGATTACCGGTAATAGCAAAATAATAATTGGTTACTGATATTGAAAATTAAATAGAAATCTTCATTGGTAAAGGCCTTTGACTTACTTACAGAAGGACTTGGGTTTAAACCCTTCTTGGTGCTAACATCCTTGAACAAGACATTCTACCCACATCTGTCCTTGAACCAGGAGTGAGAAATGGATACCTGTCAATGCTGGCCTTTTGCCAGGGTTATGATAATTGCAAAAGAGTAGCAGTAATGATGTGGCGACCCTGATACTATCATATCATTATCACTACTAGTTATTATTGATTCAAAAGGAAATAAAGTTGCTGCAAATCAGATTTAATCAATCTAGGTTGAACTACAAATACTAACTTTGATATTCTTCTAGAACAATATGTCTCTTCTTTTTTGTTCTTGTACCAGAAAGGAAGGTAGCATCCCTGCTCTATTTCACAAGTTGTCAGCATCATGGAATCTTTAAGACCTTGATGCTACCTCCATCAAAGGAAAATCATGTTCAAATTGAGGAAACAGCAAATCATTCAGCTTAGAAATCAAGTGGGTAATGGGCCTTTGGAAACCTTCAACATTTAACCAATATCAAAGCAACAAAGACACATTTGTATTTCGTGTTATACAATTCAAACTGTGTTGGTTATATACCTTGAATTGTTTCAAGATGACTTGTGCAAACCAGGACGTAGTCTGCAGGAACATTACTCTTTTGGGATGAGGAAAGACGGTTCAATACAGCCTCAAGTTTAAGCTAATATTGTTGGGGTCCGGCTATGTCAGAAGCAGCTCTAGGAAAGGACCTCTGACATGCAGTGGACAGTCTTCATATCCAGACCCTGTGTTATTATGTTATATAATGTTATGTGATCTGCCCTACAAAGATGCATGTCTGTAAACTGAAAAGGGTTTGTGCCAGAAGACTAACCAGGATCTACCTACCAGGTAGTATGACCCAACAGGAGGAATGACCTCATAAGGTCACATGTACAACAATCAGTCCACAAGTGGTCAAGACCCAATGATTTATACCAATCAGGTCCAAGACTTGATTTGAAGGGTTCCCTAGAGGGCCCAAGGTCAGTAACCAGCTGGTTCTAGCTAGTGCTATCTCATCTACGCCCCATTCACACAAACAACAGAAGCTAGCCTGTCTTCATCAGGTCGTGATTGCCAAATTACCTGCTATTTCTGATTTGGGAAATAATCCCAAAGTTACAAATTTAGTTTTCATCAGCTCAAGAAATTGGCTCGAGATATTTTGCTTAGCGTATGCGCACAGTGCGAGTCTTGAGGTTGATGAAGGCGCACCGGACAAATAGCGAGATATTATGCCAAAGAGCAGGATATTTTGCAAACTAGCCCAATATATCTTGACTGGATAATTTGCAATTGGGATACCGGTAGTTCAAATGGCTGGATATTTGGCAATGTCAAGCTGATGATGACAGGCCCATATGTGAATACAGGCCTAAATGTGAGAGCAATTTCCAAGATTTCCTTTATAGCCTGTACATGCTGTTCCATTGTTATTTTTATTTTATATTCATATCTTTGCAAAACCCACTCAAGTTAACTGGTTTGCCACTGGACTACATATAAGCAGCCTGTGGTACATCCAGACTAGTGGAACATTTTCTGCAATAATTGATTCAGGAATACAAACCCTCACGCAATTTACGGTCATCTTCACAATTAAACCTCTTATCTACTTCTGTGTCGACTTTTTCTTATGGTAATCGCTCCTTTTGCAAAGCTTCTGCTGAACTTTGGAACAGACTACCTTTAAATGTAAAAAACTGTCAAACCATTAGTCTGTTCAAAACTTGTCTCAAGACACATTTATTTAAAATTGCGTTTGATGATTAATTAACTCTGTTCACTTTGATATGTAGACTAGATCTATTCCGTATGTATTATAATTTGTAGGTTTATTTGCATTTTTAGTTTTGCATAAGATGTAATTGTATATCAGTCTATTATGTGTATGTAGCGCTTAGAGACTTCGGTGGTAAGCGCTTTATAAGTAACGTTTTTATTATTATTATTATTAATAAACTCTACATGCAGTGGTTGTGCATTCACACTTTCATAATAATGTCCATTAAGAGGCAGAAGGGTGATAATGTAACATCATCTGTTCAGAGCCTGAAGGGCGTTAAAGTCATCGCCCTTCTGGTTCCAGACAGTGTTAACACCCTTCTTGCTACCTTGATGGCAAACCTACTAAGACCACTCATATTTTTCCAATTGTGAATGACGTCTGGTTCATGCTCTTCCTGGTGTGGTGGTACTGATGGGAAAGGCCTTCCTCCTATAGTGCATTAATATAATTCTTAGGAGGATGGATCATCTTTTGAGAGCCAGAAGGTCATTCACCTATATCCTTTTACATGACATCAACGCCCATCTGTCTCTCAACAGATCGATACCTCTGCTAATTTTCGAAGTGAAATAGGCCTATATGCTCCTCCCTTGAGTTATTTGGGTACTGATGGGAAAGACCTTCCTTCCCTATTACCACCTGGAAGGACAGATCACCTGCTGACAGCCAGAAGGCCATTAACCCATCTCCTTTTAACGCATCAACGCCCTACTGGCTCTCGACACATGGATACCTCAGATCACCAGGAAGCTTTCCCTTTATCTGGTTGTGGTTTCCCACATAAACATGAAAGCTGGTATATTTGGGGATCCTTGGAATTATAAGGGCAGAGACACTCCATAGAGAAGTAACCAGAGAAGTCTAATACACAGGACAAACAGAACAAATTGGCCAAGCCCGCCAGGCAAACTAGCTAGTCTGAAAATCTCCCACATGCCATGCCCGGGCACGCATGAGGAAATACACAAGTATAATACACAAGTATAATTATACAAATACTACAGGGAAAACTCATCAATAAATAAAATTGACAATTTGCAACAAGATCCTATGTACAGTTCACAACTATTACCTTTTGTAAATTTGATGATTTTGTGCTTTTTTTTTGTAATCCAAGAATAAACAGTGGACTGGTTGAATTAATGCCAGTGTTGAATTATTTTAGATACATGTATGAAAGCTTAATAAGTTGCATTCTCAAGAAACATAAATCAGGACGAATCAAGTTAAGTCAGATACCTGACATTCCATCTTTATTCATTGGAAGAAAAGTTAGAAAGTTACAAGCACTGAGTAATATATGCTGCTACATGCCATATTTTATGAAGGCATTTGAAGAGCCATGCTTTTCGGGGAACATTTTGTATCTGATGTTCGTCCACACTTGCATATTATAACAATGGTAACACTCACAAAATATTCTTCACCTGTTCCCAGAACTCAACGTTCTCTTTTTTATGGATCATTCATCCTAATAAAAATAATGTGTATCATAGTTATAGTTAATTTAACAGTTAGATTTGTGTGCACCCATATTTTTGGTTAGCTATGTTTATTAATCAGAATTTGAATTCAGTTAGACAGTAAGGCTTACAAACACCAATGAAGCAGAATTTAAAACATCATGGAATTGGTTTGCAGGGTGAATACTTCTTTTTATCGAAGGCCTGGTTGAACGTAGCGGACCAGATCGAAAACCTGAATCTTGCCTCTAAAGGGCAACTAACTCAAATAAGGACAATTAGCTCCCAATGCAATTACCGTAGAGTTAAATACAGCTGTGCCACTTTCAGATATCACATGACCTTACATATGGAGATACAGATCATCCCAGATTTCCTTTGGTTCCTAATGGGCATCTGTACAAAGCCTGCAAAGTTCAGGATCTTAGTAACGGAAGTAAGGTTCACACGACAGTCCATTAACTTAAAGTTAAGGTCGTAATCATAAACTTTTAAATTGTCTTGTAGTTAGGAACCCTGAAGACGCACTCTTGGTTACGACACTTTAATTTAACTTGAAGTCAGGAAGCAGGACGGATCTTAAGGTTAGTGCAGTAACTACAGGAAGGGGAGGGGGTCCTCGAACGAAGTTATATGTGCCGTGAGGATGCAGTGAACTGTGGATGCTCTCCCCGCTTGTAGTTAAACTTTGAATACCCGGTAATCCTTGTTTCGGTCCTGTGTGAACCCTCGTCGCCATCGTAAGTGGAATTGTTAATAACTTAGGGATTTCTCTACCTTAAAGTTTAAAACCTCAACGGGGCCTGTGTGAACATAACAAGTGACTCCACCGATTACTGCACCCCACCTTACAAATCCTATTACCTTGTATGTGGGTTAACTAGCCGCATCCACGATCATAATTCATGCTTTTTACAAGTACCCGCTTCCTCAGCCATAAACAAAAGGCCCCTCTAATGTCGGAGAATACATCCTTTGTACTGGGGTCTAACGCTGCGTTCAGACTATAACATTCATCGCCGCCGAATCTTGTAGCCTCGCTCAGTACAACATGAAGTCAAAGGAAGGAGAGTTATGGCATCTACATCAACCAAGTCTTCAAGCAGATTCAATAGGGACTTTTAGATTTGCGTGGACTGATACGTGTGACGTCCATTCGAGGCAGTGCATTAAAAAGACGTCGAAAGTAGCAGTCCACGTTGTCATCGTGCAAATCTAAAAGTCCCTATTAGCAGGATATACATGCACAATAAATAGATTTATTTTTCCTAGTCTGAATGTTGGACAGAAGAAATGTTGTTTATCGAAACGCCTGTTTGAGGATTGCTTTGAACAACAACTCAACAAAGAATCATGGTCCCACTCTAGTCTGAATGTCATATAGTACAAAAAATCGTACAAAACTGATGGAGGATAATCGTGAGCGCCCAATAATGATTGGCCTGCTGTCATGTTGTCTTGATACGCTCTTTTCACTATGCTATGATTCTTTATACAACGTTTCTTCATACGATCGAGTTTCATATCAATAACCTATAGTCTGAACATGCTGACAGATACACATGTTTTGATCCAACGTCATGACGCAGCTTTTCAACTCTGCATCTGGATATCTGGTGTGACATTAGAAGGCTCAGGAGTCAAGGATCGATTAGTGGGGATGGAGCTCGCTTTAACCTTTGTAATCTTTAGTTCCAGGTTAATTCTTCTCTCCGTGTGTTTAAATTTCTCTCAACACCTTCACATGCCTTCACCTTTTTAAGTTTAATGCACTTGCATTTCCTCACGTATTGCTGACTGTGCAGCAGGTTTTGTTGTCGTTGTTTAAAAATGGAAGTGCTGTCATAGCCTTCCAACTTTGCAAGTAATGCATTAGTCTTCCTGAAACATATGTTCTTCCTTTATAAATTACCAAAGCAAAGAACAGTATTTGTTCATGTCAGATATTTTCATTGTCTGCTAGTAATCAGAAGGGGGTTTTATACATATAGCTTGTCGGCATGCACATACTCTAATTAGACACTTTACCTCAATTCCTAAGGCCTTGAGCAGATCCTAAATCTGCAAATTTTAGGTTCAGAGCCTATTGCAGTCTCTCTTCTGCACGACGGCTGGTAAGATGTTAAGACTATGCGACACATGCCCCAATGATGATAATTGATCGCTTATCAAATTTTAATACAACATGGAGTTATGTTCTTCAACTTCAGTGAAAAAAATACAGGAGAGCTTGGGGCAAATTAGCCCCCGAAATGCCCCAAAGAGCCCCCGAAAGTCATACAAGAGCCCCCCATAATTTGCACAGAGTTCAATGCAAAACAAATTAAAGAGTGTTATTTTCATGCAAGCAAGCTTGAAAAGTAGCCCCCAAAATTTTTTAAGTATTTTTTTCCCTGTTCAACCTTACTTCCATAAACATAACCTTCGACCAAACTTTACAGTTAACCCAATTGCAACCCATCTCTTACCCTATCGCTGTTTAAATATAGCCAAGAACAAATGTCAATGGCCAGGGTAACAAACAATGGATCACAGTGAAACTTATAATAGGCCTAGGCATATATTTCTTTCATGAAGTTCACAATGCCCAGCATTTCTTCCCTTTTTTTCTTCAGTCTTTGAGCTGTCATTCATACCTGGGACATGTGGCAAGGTCCATGTTCATATTTTGTGTACGTACAATCGAGAACTCGGTCAAGACTCCTTGGTACAAATAGGTCAGTTCACAGGGCGTACAAGATGCTTTTCCTATTTGTCAATGAAATTGATGTAATGGGATCCACATATGGAAGGGGTTTCTAAATATAGGCCATTAAACACCTATGAAAATACACCCAGTGTAGGCTACATCATAAACATTAAAATTAATTGTAATTTATTGCTGAACTGATTAAATAATTGATTGATTGATTGATCAATCAATTGAATGATTATTAGATTGACTAATTGATCGGTTGATAGATTGCTAAACTGACTAAATAATTGATTGATTTATTGATTGATTGATCAATCGATTGAATGAATGCTTGATAGATAGATTGATTGCTTGATTGATAATTAAGTGAATGTCTACATTTAATGTATGGAAATAATTTCGTTTTCCACCCCATTTACATGGATGTACATTGTACATGGATAGGTCACAATTATTGCAATAATAAATAACCTTCAGCAGGATAAATAAAGACTTCTATAGTGTTCATTTCATGCAATTGCATTGGCCGATGAACTATGCCAATTTGGTAAATATTTCACAGTCACTTTGTTATGAAGATAATGTCCAATAACATTTTAAAAACTTATTGTCTGTTGAGAGCTAGAAGGGCATTAACTCTGGAAAAGAGCAGGAGTTTAACACCCTTCTGGCTCTTTAGCAGATGATCATGTCTTTTGTTTATTCTTTATCAAGTTTCCCTACGAATATGACCTTAAAATATCATTTGCAGGTGGTTCAAAAACATATCTAGCCCTGACATTTTGTAATGGTAAAACTAGTATTTTTTTCTGGCCCAGTTTATATCTGGGTTTTCAGATCACCTGAACAAATACTGTAGCCTATTTCTTGAATTTAAGACCATCTACTTATCTTGTAGAACAGTAGAGAGACTTGTGATTTTAACTTACTTTTCTACAGCATACCGGTACCTTGGTTTTCCCCTGAGGCAAGTGGGTTTAAGTGATCTCCCTACGCCCAGGTAGAAAGTACACCACAAGTTCCTCCGCCTCTATGACCCCATTCGGTCCACCGCCCCCCCCCCCC
>BEXV01000166.1:285324-303893 GCA_003118195.1 Hemicentrotus pulcherrimus | reverse complement strand
GTTGAATCTTGGTTCTTATCATGTAATTTAAATACATTTCAAAATGTACCGGTTCTATCATTATATGAATTAGTGTTGTGGATGGTTTCTGAATGCCACTTAAATTATAGGTTAATGTTTTTTGTTGATTTTGCCAGTAGTGTGTACACATGTATCTTTGGGTACTAAAAAGCAATTGATACTTGGCCATGAAGTTGTTGGAAAAAAAAGAGTAAAGAAATTTTGATTTTGAAAGTTTTCTTGTGATGACATTGACATTGGTGGTGTTGGCAATGATGATGTGAAATTACAAGGCTCATTCTAAACTTAACAACGATCAAGTTCACTGATATTGGATTCATATTTCATTTTGGGTTTATTATGTAAATATTTGTATTGGAGGTTTTTAGCTTTTTAACTATTTTTGGATACAGGGGGTATGAAGTGCATTATTTCATTTATTTGAATTGTAGGATTTTAAAAGAAAATTTAATTTAGACTTTAAAACTTTTTTTTTTTTAATGGAAGGAAAATATGTCTGAACTGTATAAATAGGTTACAAACAGATTACCTTTCAACTTTTTGGGATACAGGAGGTATGAAGTGCGTTATTTTATTTATTTGAATTGTAGGATTTAAATAGGAAATTGAATGTTGACTTTGAAACTCGTTTTAAATGAAAGAAAGAAAGAAACATTTGAAGTGTATAAATAGCTTATTTGAGCTGCTGCTGTTATGTAGCGTTTTTTTAATTTTTATGATGAAAATTATAGTTTTTAAAAATTATTGTTTAATGATTTAATGCAAGTCACTGCTTTCATGCCTTTACATATGTTATTTTAACTAGGTATAAAATCATAATGATAGTACTATTGTACTGCTAAATGTATTTTTTTTAATGTTTCATTTGGGTAAAGTGCTAATTGTAGCTAGATTTGAACAATACCTTGGTTTTTGTATGCAAATTATGTTATTCAACAAGTGTATGCTATGCAGTTTCTTTATAGACTTCAGTTTTAATAATGCTATAACCATGTAGTAAATCATGTGTTTTATACATGTACCTTGTGTTCAAACAGAAGTAGAGATAAAAGACATTTAGCTCTTTTCCTAATCTATATCCTTAAATATATTATGAACCTTTGGAAAAAACAAGTGCCTCCTGTTATAAGAATAATGTAACAGCACCTTCTCTTGATGGTCTCATGTCTTTTCACATGTATTCTATGGTGTTTCTCTTGTCCATCCTGATATTAAGTTGATTTTGATAGAAGCAGGAAAAAAAAATTGAGAAACAGATCAGTGAATGTTTCAGATTTTTTTTTTTTTTTAAATATAATTAATAAGGAAGTTATGAATTCAATACGCAAAGTGGAAACTCTTGAATGTATCTTGTTAGTTCTTCCTCTCTAAGTTTAACCTAATGAAATCCCTCTAAAGATGATCATTGCACTTGTTTCTACACGACTCCTGTGTGAAAAAAATATATCCTTCATCAACAAATAAGAAAATAGAAACTTAAACAAAATTCTGTTCAGACCAATAGGAGAGGATCTTTGAAAGATACGGCAGAGTGTTGCCACTTTGTGTTTAATTGATTACAACTTCACATATTATTGACTTTCTTCTTTTTATTGGATTTTGCTAAAACTTTCAAACAAAATATCAGGGTGGACTTCCCTTTTTAGCCCCGGATATAAGAAGGTTTCAATGTAACAAGGTAGATTTTCATTGGCTGTAGAATGTTCCATTGTACTTCTGCATTCTACATTCATACCTTGACTTGAAAATACATTCAAAAGTAGTGAGATATCCTTTAAAGTTGGGTTTGTATACCGGTAGTTTTCTTGTAACTGCTGTTTTTAGTGTCAACTCTATAGTATTGCCTTTCATTGCATTTCTTTAACAATTTCTTTTCAAAGTATGTACTTGCCATGTTGCTTTTAGGTATCCCAAGTAATTAAACTGCTTGTTTTTATACCTGTGAGAATGTCATGTCTTGGCCCGTTTCTTTTGACTTCATAGACAACGTATTCATTATGTGGCCTTATATTTAAGCTCTGGTGAAATGTGGTAGTGTGTAGAGGTGAGAGAGAAACAGACAGGCAGATAGTAAGTGTGAGAAAAGGGAAGAGCATGGCTGCTATTATGGCGCCCTTTAAACATTTAAAGGAATAATTCCTACCAGGTCCCCACCTAAAGCAAGTGTAGCAAATGTACACCGTTGCACATAAAGTTGGGATAAATGTTATTACCTCTTTTCATGAAGATAAAGTTGACATTTTTACAGTAGAGCTTTATAGAACAATCTCCTTTAGATTGATCGATAAAGTTCTGAGAAGATATTAACTCTATCTATCAGGAATAATTTTTTTTTTTTTATTTTTGTCAAGCATGAAAAGAGGTAAGGAAAAAAATCCAACTTCATAGGAAACAGTGTAGATTAATGTCTTAATTAATGACGTGATAGGGACTTCAACACAATACTTTGCGATCAATAGTTTAGTGACTTATCTAGAGTCATCTAGACCAGAACTATTCTTGGTCATATTGAAGTCTATTTCAAATTTAGATTTGTATTGAAGTACACCACTTTATGGAGCTGTATTCTAACAAGCACATACCATGATCATACAGACTTTCAAGAAATCAAGCTAAGGCAATCTCAAAGGCCTTGTCCATCATCGATTGAAAAGAGTGACTAAGGCAAAGACTTATTAAATAATCAAAATATGATTTACATGTATATGGGATATACAGTGAAACCTGTCTATGACGACCACCCAAGGGAGACAAGAAAAGTGATCCTATAGTACATGTTTCAATGAGAAACATTTTTAAGGGGGAAAAAATGTGGTCTTTGTAGACAGATGGCTAAACCAGGTTTGACTGTACAATGTGGGATATTAATTGCCCCAAGTCGATTTCTTGAGAATTTTTTTGGCAGTGACGTAACAACAGTACAACAAAATCAAACACAACCATACTAGTAAGAAGTTTTATTTCCATGTATATTTGGTATATATATCACATGCTCTCCACTCTACAAGTACATGTATATAACGTGCACAAGCTGTCTCTTGCTTTTTACAGGTTTAAAACTCAAGCTCGTGCAACTTTTGCGATGCTCTAAACAAGTCAACATATATATTTATACTGGTATCTTATTTACAAATCGCAGCTAGCTCTCAGCACACACAGACAATCACTATGTGTCTACACCAATATATGATAGGCACATCACACGTTCACATATGGGCTTTTAAACATTGTTCCAGAGGCTGCTCTCCCCGAAATCGGTTCACCCCATTGCATCCAATACTGATCATTTTACAACAGACACTGACATTCCATCAAAATTTACATCAATTTATAGCCATATGGTGGTATTCTCGAAAGAACTAACTTTAGTCCATGGTTTAATCCTCCCACTAAGTATGGAATTCCAAGTGTCCATGTGAATAAGTTTTTGAATAATTTAATATGTCACTAAATTTAAAAAAATGTAATAACGTAGTTAATAAACAACAATATAACTACACTGTATGAAATAATTATGTTATCATGGTAATTTAGGGATATATCAAATTATTCAAATATTCAAATCTTTGCTACTGTGTCTCATCCAAAGGAAAAAGAACATAATTGAAAGAATATAAATCATTCCCTCTAAATAAAAAAAATGGTTGTAAAAGCAGAAAATCAAACTGTGACATGAAGGTAAATATATTAATCGATATGTATGGATGATGATGCAGGATAAAAACCCTTATATTGCATTGACATAAACATGTATGGCTGTTTCTAATAATTCAAAGCTTTCTAAATGTTTGCCTCAATCTAAATCTAGTTGATAGATTCCCAAACCAAAACAAAGTGACAATTCCATGAAATTGCCAGTATCACATATAAAACAATACTGCCTCTCTCTCAACACCAAGGCCTCATTTTCATATATAAATGAACATTGAATTCAATGCAAACTATTTTTCCTATATTCAGCCATTTCTTTTATCTACAATGAGCTGTCAATTATGAACAACAAAGCAATGTTTCCACTAAATCACAGCCAATCTCATTGAAAAGAACATACCCTTTCAGGCATTTTTGCTTATTTTTTTTAACAACAAACAAATGAATATGTATCTTTCATTAGAAGTGTTATGAAGAGAGTAAATAGGGCGTTTTATACAAGAAGCGTTATCTCTTGTTCTTTTTTGGGGGGGGGGCAGGGGGGGTGGGAGTGGTATACAGAGAGGATGAGGTTTGATCGTAATATGTTACTGGAATACAGATTATCATAGAGCTATACTTGCAGAAGAATACAAGGTCCAAACTTTCTTAGCGGCCACCTTTCTATAAAGGCCACCTGTCTATAGAGGCATGTATTCTGTCTCCTGCAAAAAAAGAAGTGCTCGTTGTAGAATCGCCTAGAAAGGCCACCTGTCTGCAGAGACTACTTGTTCTGCTTCCCTTGGGTGACCTTTGTAGACAGGTTTGACTGTAGCTTATACCCTCGTGATAAAGACTACAGGATTTCCCAGAGTGGCTTTAAATACTTTATTATTTTCAATAATAATAATGAATCTCTCCCAAAACTACATGAGATGCAATATGAAAATTAAATATATCTATTCAGCTGATGCCCAACTCACAAATATACTCATCTGAAAGATATTGGCAATTAGGGATTCTATTTTTTCTACTACGATACATCTGAGGATGGGATTGTATCATATACATATATATGTACACTATTATAGTTAAACCTGTTTATAGTGGCCATTACTGTATAAAAAACAACTGTATACAGTGGTCACATAGTGTGCATATACTTAAACTAGGAAGAAAGAAATATATGAATAGATTTGTAGAACTAGGGCACTAGGGTGGCCTTAAAAGACGGGTTTGACCGCTACACAAGAAGGGTGAGTGATGGTAGTAGCAGAGAGCTTTCCCGAAATAACAATCGGCAAATCAACACTTTTCTAATCCAAAATGCAAATTGTATAGTCATAAATTCTAAGTCTCTTATTTTGTGTGTTCTGAATTGCACTGATAAAAAAAAAGGAAAATGAAATACAGAATATCTTTATTATGTATAACAGATAAGAGAACCCTTTTAGTTTAATTTTTATTTACAAAGATGAGATGAACTTACGGATGAAAAAAATGTGGATTATCCGATTTCTACAATAATGTTGCAAAATGCATTGTTATTGTTGATAGTGAATTCTTCATTTGTTTTGGAGATGGATTATGATTTGAAGGAATAACAATGAATTTGGGGGGGAAATTTCACTTTTGACTTGGCCCTATATTCAAGTGTACTGCACTCTCATGACAATACATACCGGTAATCATTACAAATGGGACATTATTTTAAATGGGAATAAACAGGCTGTTCAATGATAACTATGTTGAATATGGTAACTTTGTATAAACAAGAGATATATCAATGCTCAAACTTAAATTGCAGATAATGTTTGAGGAGTTTATAAATAAATAATAGTAGCTTGGTGCTTTTTTGCTAATGCTATGTGTTAATGTTCACAAGAAAAGTATTAGAAAATTTATTATACATCTGCTTTCATTAAATAAACTAAAACTTAAATATGTAGATATGACAAGAATACGCTTTAACGCTTTTAACAAAAAGTTTGTGCAACTTTGTGCACCTTTCACCCCTAACTGGCCTTAAGCTGCAGGGCCCTGTTGCATAAAACTTACCATTGATGGTAACTTTGGCATCAATATTACAGCGTAAATGCTATGGAAACATCACTCAATATCCAATGTAATCAAAGTTTCCATGGAAGTTAACCACAATGGTATTTCAAGTTTCATGCAACGAGGCCCTGATTATACAAGTGTATAGAGTACCCTTTGTCAAATTCCAACATGTTTTGCTTGAAAGTGAAAATGGGCCAGTGGGCACTCGAAACAAAATATAATTTGCACAAAATGGACATACGTTTCATTTGTTGGCCAAATGTGTTCCACTTTGCAACATCTTCAATGGTGTCTTGATTGCAGATCCAGAAATGAAATCACTTGATTTAAAGCAATCTAATAGAAATATAGGATTTCTGGTCCATTTTAACACATTTTTTCATTCAATTTCATACATTTTTCTTCCAATTTTGCCCTCAAAACATCCCAATCTTGCTAATCTTATAGGTAATTTCGTCTTTGGTCATTAATTTTCAAAATCCAATCCAAGCGAAATGGCCATTGACCCTCAAAGGTTAAATCAACTTTAATATTTGCACAATCCATGATTTCCAGGACGAAATTGAAGTGCACAAAGAGTCATTTGAATGAAAACAGGTGTTAAAATGGACAGAAAATCCTATAGTAATGATAATAATAGAGAAAAACAGTGTCTCAATTGAAAGTGGTTCAATTCTGCATGAGAACCAGGCTTTCATGAAGCGGCAACACTATAAAACCTGCCAACACTACATCAAAGAACTCTAATAAAAAGCAAAATCCATTATCATCAATATCCATTGGCTTCATTAAGCTCACTCATGTCAGTCTTAAAGACTTTAACTCCACATATCGGTATGTACATGAAAGTAATTATCTTCCTTCCTCAAAACAAAAGACACCGGTCGAATGTGATTGTCAAGCCTACCCTGGAATAACTTGCTCATGAATATTTACCAAAGTGTTAAAGAGCTTCACTGGTAATTCAAAGGAGTGAATGAGAAGGTGCTTACATTCGATATCCTTCACAAACAAATAAAACACATGGTAATGTACACTGCAGTCTGCAGATACATGGAACGCAAGTACCAGCTTTGGGGTGTTCTTTCCAAATGCCAAACAACAAATCATGAACTGTTGAACCCTCTGGAGATTGGTTGCTCTTAATAATAACAATAATATTTTGCTTATATAGCGCTTAATACGTCGAGAATGTCCAAATTTCTAAGCGCTTTACATTATTGTCTCTGTCATCGATTCTGGCTTGCCTACTCACAATGTATGCACTTTCTCCCCTCCCTGGGGAGCATTCCAACAAGAGCTACTAGACTTAAATTGCTAAGCATACCACATTGGCTTTCGCATCCTACAGGGTATCCATTTAACACCTGGGTGGAGAGAGGAAAATGTAGATCAATGTATTGCGAAAGGACATTAGTGCCGCGGCGGGACTCCAACTGCGGACCTTGTGATCAACAGTCTTTGATGTATCCACTTCACCACAACACCTCTTATATGAGCATGAGGGAATCTTGTCAGATGTTTAGTAGGTTTTATCCAAGGATTTGTTGATCTTGAAGAACTTGCGATGACCTTCTTGCAGGTCAGTCAGTTACGCAGGTAATCAAGGATACCCACATAGCATTGAGGGATAATCAATCTTGAAGAACGTACAAATGATCTCTTTGGTGATGAGTTCTGTTCTACAGTAGCCCAAGTAATCAAGGATATCCACAGAGCTGTTGAGGTATAGTCAATCTTGAATGACTGGTCAACAATCTCTTTGGTGGAGAATGCTGTCACCGAGTTGGTCAGGTATTGAAGGATATATTTTCAGTCCATTTTAAAGAACCAATTAATGATCTCCTTGGAGGTGAGTTCTATCCTGCAGTTGGCAAGTTATTCAAAAATAGTCTCTAAGACTTAAAGGAAAAGTCAATCTTGAAGAAATTCTCTTTGACCTCTTCATTGGTGAGTTCTGTCCTGCAGCTGGTCAGGTGTTCAAGGGCAGGGGGGTAATCAATCTTGAAGAACTTATCAATGATCTCCTTCGTAGTGAGTTCAGTCCTGCAGCTGGTCAGGGGGTTAATCAATCTTGAAGAACTTATCAATGATCTCCTTCGTAGTGAGTTCAGTCCTGCAGCTGGTCAGGGGGTTAATCAATCTTGAAGAACTTATCAATGATCTCCTTCGTAGTGAGTTCAGTCCTGCAGCTGGTCAGGGGGTTAATCAATCTTGAAGAACTTATCAATGATCTCCTTCGTAGTGAGTTCAGTCCTGCAGCTGGTCAGGGGGTTAATCAATCTTGAAGAACTTATCAATGATCTCCTTCGTAGTGAGTTCAGTCCTGCAGCTGGTCAGGGGGTTAATCAATCTTGAAGAACTTATCAATGATCTCCTTCGTAGTGAGTTCAGTCCTGCAGCTGGTCAGGGGGTTAATCAATCTTGAAGAACTTATCAATGATCTCCTTCGTAGTGAGTTCAGTCCTGCAGCTGGTCAGGGGGTTAATCAATCTTGAAGAACTTATCAATGATCTCCTTCGTAGTGAGTTCAGTCCTGCAGCTGGTCAGGGGGTTAATCAATCTTGAAGAACTTATCAATGATCTCCTTCGTAGTGAGTTCCGTCCTGCAGTTTGCAAGGTATTCCAGGATGTCCACAGGACTGCTGTTGCCGTCGCGGATGTTGTTCCAATGGTTGAGGATGTCCTGGAACTCAAACATGCGAGCATGGTTGGAGGTGTTGTAGTAAAGGCTGATCAGTCCCCTGTAGTCGTACTCCAGGCCGCTGTAGCCTGAGCCAAACAGCTTCTTGCCTGAGGTATACAAAAGACAGACATACAATGTATATTATGTTCAGGTTTGATTTAAAATGCCTAAAGTCCTAGGCAACATGAACTGAAGATACAATGGGACCAATAGATATTCTAAGAAGGCCCTTCTTTTCAACAACGGCAGATCTGCTCAAAGTTCTCCTGCACAAAAATCTTTAGTGCACTTTAAACCAGCCTTTGGTTCTAGTACACTTCAGTTAGATTCAACCCCAGGCCAGCAGCCGATTACCTGAGGAAACCGGATCGTAGGTACAAAGCAGAGGCCCATTCAGATGTGAGGCAGTGAGCCACCCCACAAGACTGCCGCTCCAAAACGAAATAAGCCCAGTGTGCATCACACTTCATAAAATATCTGCTATGCATCGATCAAGGTATTTGCATATAATGGAGTCTTTGTTGTACGCAGCCTTGCATTCCCTTGAAATTGCATGGTCCTTCGGGCAAACCAGAAGATTCTGGTCAGCTCAAAACCCTTAATACAAATGATATTTCACAATTCGTCCTTGATATCAACTATAAAAGGAGGAAAATTTTCTGAACTCACCTATTTCAATGGACCGGAGATAGAGTTTCTCAGCCTGATGATAAAGCTTCATGTCATAGTTATAGAGAGAGGCTAGGTGACCTACAGACAGGGCTACCTCATAGTCTTCTTCACCCAGGAGTTTCTCCTTGATTTCTATCGCCCTCACATGCATCTCCTCAGCCATCTGGTATGAGGTACGAGAGAATGTCAAATATCAAAAATTTAAGCCCCACTGTACTACTTTTAGCTAGTTGCTCCCTCTATATAGAAAACAATTCCTAATTGGTGCATGTTGGTCCCCCATGATCCTCTTTTTCTTATGTTAATTGAGTGCTGTGTTTGTGAGATAGCCACCCGTCAGTGACCTCGCTGTGTGGTCTAATCCCTCCTGTCCACACTAGTACAGACGGCCTTTAATATGACTTGTTCCCTCTCATTAACCATAAGTGCTTTATAGGACTTTATCTCTATTAAGATTTTATCTTCGACTCAAAACACAAATCATCCAGTTAAATATAATATCAATGCAATTTGAATTACTTGAGACGGTTCATTTCTTCTCTTTCTCCTCAAATTATATAACACAGTTTTTCCTCCATTAAATTTGTAAATTTTCTTATTTCATTCACGCTTTCTTTTTCACCGATTTACAATGACCTCTCTCTTAACAATCTTCTTTTCATTTGAGGGGGAGGGGGGATAAAATCAACATATCCCCTTCTTACATCTCAACAATGACAAAAAATTAATATAAAAAAGACAACTTAATATCAAGCACAAAAGGGTATAATGTCAGCTTAAAGAAATGAAAGTTACAAATAATGCGCACCTTAAATTTCCTCATTGATTGGTAAAGCCTTCCAAGGTTCCCATAATGCTTAGCTGTCTGGACGTTGAACTCTCCGAAGGCCTGCTTGGCAAGATTGAGTGACGATTGGTGGAGGTCGTGGGCCTCTTGGAGTAGTTTGGTCTCGATGTCCTTATCATGGGAGTCGATCGCTATCTCCTCTAGAATGAGCGCTGATGGTGATAAAAACAAGACACAACATTATAGTAATGGCACAGAAATGAGGTTGACTTACGGTCAACTAGCAGTTAACTGGAGGTCAAATAATGGTCACGACTGAGTGAGGCTGGGACCTTACATGCCCTGGGGGTGTTTCACAAAGATCCTAAGTTGAACTTATCTCTAAGTTTGGCTTAAAAATTATGGAAAGCAATCAGCATCTATGAAAATATTTTGTAAAAGTTATTTTAAAAGGCATAAAATGTTGAGTCAAATCATTCATATTTTCTATTATCAACAATGTTTCATGTTCTTGATGTGGAATTTATAAAAAGTCTAAAATACTTCAAGTTTGTTGTATTTTAAGGCTACAAATGGCTCTCCATAATATTAAAGTCCAACTTGAGTTAAGTTTGACTTGGGATCTTTGTGAAACACCCCCCAGGTAGAGTAGCTTGGTCTTGATATCCTTGTGTATGGCTATCTCAAAACAAATAGCTATTAAGGTCAGCTCAATATACATCATTATTTGCTCTGTGCTTTTGCAAAAATCACAAGACAGCAAATCCAAGTTCCATTCTCACAGATATTCAAGGTTGAAAAAGACACAAGCAAACATTTAAAATTTCAAATTTTGAAGAAGACATTCCTCTGTGCAAAGGTGCTCAAGCTCAAGAAATAAACTGTGGCCGTTCTTCTGGATAAAATTCCTATTTAATTATTCACTTGAAGTTTCAGAGGTTCGGTACAGTGTATTACAATGTTAGTACCGAAAGTTCTTCCCCAAAGGGACTTGTACGCTTGCATTTGGAATACCACTGATATATCTGGATAAGTGTATATCTGCATATTGATATATGTACATGTACACCAAAATGAATTTCTCCTTTACACTAGATTTTCAGAACAATCCGGAGAGAACCGTAACAATGAAGAAAACTTGAAAATGTTTAATCCATTGATGTTAACTTGGGATTAAACCCAATGTAGCATTTGTTAAATGAAAAAGAAGGTTGTTCTTAAATACCTACCTTTGACTCTCCTAGAGGACGCCAGCAGGAGATGATTTTCAGGTAAGATTTGGGTGATGATACTGATTGCTTTTTCCGCATGCTCCCTAGTCATGGAAAAAAGACAAAATATCTATGCATTACAATTGTCACTGGCATCAATGTTTCTCTATCCCGATGTCATAACTGTACCAGCATAATTGTGTCTACAATAGTTATGATTTTCTGGGGCCTGGAGAAAATAGGTACCATTTAAGTTTCACAATTACCACATAAAAAAGTGATGCATCATTTACATGTATTTAAATGAATTCAGCGACAGCTTGGGTTAAAAATCTCAGAGAAAGTGCACAATGAGAGGGATGATCAGTTTCAAAAGACAGAAGCAATCAATATTTTCCTTTCTCCCCACGCACATGTCACTTTTAACATAAGGCCTGCGGATAAACAGAACTAATTCTGTCTAAATAACGATGTCTGGATCCTCGGAAGGGCTCAAGTATCACCATCGAAACTTATACATATAAATATATTTCAGAAAAGTGCTACAAAGACAGCAATCTACTACAATACCATTATAAAAAAAAATGTGGTAAATATAAGCCTACTTTCCAAAATCTGAAACAAAGAAGTGGATAATGTTCCATTATTTGTGTTTCTTGCTTGTAGCATAAGATGAAAGTTTTTGTTCAAATGTTACTCCTTTTAAAACCAAGCTCAAAAGTTCAACAATATTTAACTAGTCATGTGATATACTTGTATATGTATTGGGTGGTCCATTTTATCAAGCCTTAGCTTTTAGGGGCATCGTAACCATTTATTTGTATTCTTATTTGTATAACAGGTCTTGTTTATTCAATTTTAAATGGTTTAATAAAGTGAACTGAACTGTAAATGATAAATCTTTGATGGCATTTTGATACTCACTTTGCGTCATCAAACTTGCCATAGCTGTATTGATGTACATAGGATGCATAGGCCAGGTCTTCATGGGCTACTGCAACATGGAGGTTCCTACCTCCAAATGCTGATAACCGGATGTCCAGCGCTTGCTGAAAATTGACAGGTGACAAAGAAATACAATATTAGGTATATAGCTCTTTATGGGAGGGGGCTGAAAACTATTTGACAAATAATAATTAAAGTCTCTATTTTCAATGATGGAGTGGAATTTATAATCACTATTTTCATGTACAAAATTGGCAACTTCTTGATGTTTGGTAAATTTTATTCACACTGGTTCATTAAGTCTACATTTTTATTTTGTTTAAACTATGAAAGAGTAGAATATGAAAACAATTGATGACAATTGGAGGTGAAAAAGCCAAAACATTCAGACCTTTAGAAACCTCTGAACTGCTTTTGTCAAACAAAGAATCTGTGTATATGACTTACCTGATACACTGCTGTTGACTGGCAAATCGAGTCTACATTGAGCAAATAGAAGCCAAAGTCTAAGAGAACATCTGAATACTTGGGATGCCTTACTCCAAAATGTTCCCTGAAAAGAGAAATGATTAAAAGTCAATCATCAAATTAATTGTCAATGAATTACATCTGAAGAGGTGTTGTGGTCTAGTAAATACGTCACCATACTATGGGTTGCAAAGTTCACGGTTCAAGTCCTGCCATGGAACTAATGTCCTTTGACAAAACATTAATTTACATTTGACACTCTCCAGCCAGGTGAAGTAAACAGGTACCCGGTAGGAAGAAATTCCTTGAATGCTTTAGCTTTGAAATAAATGAAACATCCAAGACTTTCAATTTTGCTCCAGATTCATGAAGATTCAGAATAGTGAATCTCGACTGATACAACACTGATTTTGGGGGCAATGTGTAAAAGTTTTTTGTGCCCCAAAATGGCAGTCATGATTATTACTGTGAGAGTCTTCGCTTTCAAGAAGTGGATCTTCCCCACACATTATTTATTGCTAACTAAAGTAATGTGAGATGTAATAACTTTACATAAATAAAGAATATTAATATATAATACTTTTAATAGGTGTAAAAAAGGGCATTTACCTGACGAGACACACTGCATGCTTGATGAGCAAGTCCGCCTTCTTGAACTCCCTCTTGACCACGCACGCCTTGGCCGCCTGGCGTAGAATATCTATAACGCATCGTACGGGTAGGCGGGGCGAGATGGAACGCAGGGACGCCTGGCACGACTTGTATGCCTCGTCGTAGTGGCTCTTGGAGAAGAGGAGCGAGCACATCTCGCCGTGAAGTGCAGCCTCGTTGACGGTCACGCCCATCTCCTTGAGGTTCTCCAGGAGCTTGCGAGCGGAGTTGTAAGAGTCCTCGGCCTGGCTGTACTTGCAGTTGGCATTCCGGACGTGTATTAACCTAAAATATTGCAAGATGAATAACATGTTGAAGAATTATTTGATGCAGATCTATAATGAGTTCAAATAAATAGCAGTGCTCTTCTTATCAAGAGTACCTTTCTCACACTATACTACTATTATTCTTAATTTTGAGGAAAATTTGCCTTTTTTGCTTTAGAGCTCGCTTCATGTGACCAATAAGGAAGAACAAAAATAACTCTAAATTGTTCCCAGGCAAAACCCTAAATAGCAAACCTCAAGTACATATCAAGCCTCCCCCCTCCCCTCCCCTCCCCCAATAAAAAAAGAAGAAGAATACAAATAGGTCTCCTGATTGTGCCCTTAACACAAAAGTATCCTGATGACCGTCATGATTATTTATTTATTTTAATACATAATTTATTTACATATCATTTTCATTTATTTTCATTTACATTTACCATTATTATTATTATAATATTGTTATCATTTATTATTATCATTTGTTTGTTTGTTGTTGTTGTTTGTTTGTTTGTTAGTTGTTGTTGTTTGTTTGTTTGTTGTTGTTTTTTTGGGGGGAGGGGGGTGTTTTGCTTTTCTGACTTACCCTAGCCCCCTGCCAGAGAACCCTAAATATATCATTCATATGTTCCCTTTAAGAACAGTGAGTTTAAAAAAGAAAACATTGTCTACTTTGCAATTATATCCCAAAACCCATTACACGTTACTAACCTTGTTGTGCATTCAAATGCTCGTATGACCCTCTGCTGATCAGACTCTGGTTTACATAATCTCAAGCATGCTTCATATACCTTCTCAGCATTACAGAACCAGCCTGCCTCTGAGAGAAATCCCCCTTTGAAGAGAAAGATGAGAAGAAAATCAATTACATTGTACATTCAATATGCTAAGGTATTGAATATCATGGATATGTTGCTCCCACCCCAGAGCCTAAAAGTAAAGATCTGCGTGGATATACAAATGAGAGACTACACATTTAATATACTAATTGCGTGAAGCCAAATAAAGACGGAAACATTTGAAAGCTAACAAACTTTGACATATAAAATGGAATTATATTATACCTCTAACTTGTTTCTAGGTACACTTATCAGAGGACCTCCTAACACAGAGGACCTCCTTAAACACAGAATGTACAATGAATGGAGAGAGGGGATAGGGGCAGTGAATTCAAAAATATATAAGTTCAAGTAATAAATTACAATGTGATTTGTGTTGCTTTTGAACTCAAATATATTTGGAGTATACTACTGGATAACGCCAATTCCAAATTTTTCAGTCAGGGAGATCTACATGTACTGTGTACTTGAGGCCATCATTTACCATGGCAGACAAAGTCTTCTGCTTTTTTTTAAATCTTTCTTTCTCTTTGTTCCAATTTTTGGAAAATCTTTTTTTCTTCTTGCACATTCATTAATAATTGTCCTGTACATGTATAATCTGATACGTAGGACCAGATTATCTGTATGTTACTGATCTTTAAACAACAAATATACAGAAATATTATGTTAGAAATAGAAATAAGAGTTATTAAGAAGGGAAATACCCCATGACATATGTAATACCAGGATGAATAAATCATCCATAATAAAATTGCCACGTTTTTTATTGATCTGATAACAACTCTCATTAAAAAAAAGTTGTATGAAGTCCAAAGCACCTGTATCCCTTTCAAGGACAAATCATCAATCAAATACACAAGGGGGAAAGTACATGCATTCAGTGAAAGTTCATGTTTATCTGGGGAAAGAACATAAATTTCAAAGAAATAGTCAAACAAACTTGCAGATGCATGAAAATTGAAACCAAGACTTATCTCCAATATTCACACCTTAATGCTGGTTCATTAATTAAAAGTAGTTTGGGCAGATAAAAGGGAAATATTATCACCATGATACAGACTAAACATTTATCATTAATACATGTTACATGACTAGCAGTTATTTGACAAAATTTCCATCTCATGAAAATTACTTTCCTGGAAGGGGAAGTCCACTCTCATACCACGTGAAATCAGGGTAAATTGATAGCCTACAAATACAACTGACCAGGATGCAGGACTTATCTCTAATATACATTAATGTATAATCACATCTCTACGCTGGTCCATTTTAGTTCAAAGTAGTTTGGACAGATACAGTATAAGGGAAGTATTGTACAGGCTAAAAATGAAACATTAATATTACATGACTGGCATTTATTTGACAAAAATGTCCATCTCATGAAAATTACTTTCCTGGAAAAGGGGAAGTCCATTTTCATACCAAGTGAAATCAGGGTGAATTGAATGCTTGAAAATAAAACTGACCAATATGCAAGATTATATCCGCAGAAATAAAAAATAGTGAGTAGAATTAACATTAATTTATCATATTTATATTGGCCACCAAAAGAACCCAACTCAAAACCGTATTTTTTGTTTATTTCATGCACAATTCATGTGTACATGTTCGTGCTGTAGATCTTTTTTATAAGCTGAATGTCAAATGAAAACCAACATTTTGTTTTGAAGATGATAATTTTATTTACTGGTACATGTTTATGAGACCTGATTACGATCTGATTGTGATAATTTTATTTACTGGTACAGTGTACATGTTAATGAGACCTGATTACGATCTGATTATACAATCATTTTGTGTAAAACAAGTTTCATGAAGGGAGTAAAAAAAAAGGAGAAAGAAATAGACAGAAAGAAAGTTAAATGTGTGATCAAGTCAGCTTAGTCCGTGACCTTAGTAAGCCAAGTAGTATCAACTTCATTCATATTCCTTATATCCTGTACCGGTATACTATCCTGTATACTGTCCTTGTTTACAGCATACCAGCCAGGTAAAAACCCATGGATTATATGCATCATTAAAGACTTCCCCCACACATTGTGGTTAAATAATGGCAAGGTTTGACAGACTCCATCTCCTTCACTCTCTCTCTCTCTCTTTCTCTCTTTTTCTCTTTTTTTTAATAAATATCCCTCACTCCGCCCCTCTCTCTCCATCTCTTTCCATCATTAAAGACTTACCCCATAGGTTGTGGTTAAACAATCGGACAGACTTCATCATGTTCATGATCCCTTGGCCTCCAAAGATCAAAATCCCTCCCACTAACATGTTTACAAGCACGCTTTTGTTTCTCTCCCTCTAAATCTCTTTCATTCACTCCATGTGTATCATTTTTATCTCCCTTTCCTGCTATGTCTGTCAACTTTTAGGATACACATCATCCATTCCTTTCTATTTATAATAATGAGTGTAGATATGGACTCATTTCATGTACAACATAAAACCTTTTTTTTGGGGGGGGGAACAGGATGAGAATATTTGCCATCATCAAATCTCTTCTTTCTGTGCTAGTTTTTGTTTTGTTTTTTTCTCTCGATTAATCACCTCCCCAAGAAAAATCTTTAATTCCTTTTCTATACAAAAGGGGTAGATTAGCCCTTTCAACAAGAGTTAGTTTCTTAGGGGTTGGTCTTCAACATAGACATTAGACATCTACATTGTACATGTATAGCCGACATTGGCATTTGGTTAAGTACAGACAAGGAAAGACAATAAATTAAAAAACTATGTTGTTATGCCATTCATATTTCTGCCATTCATGAATGAACATTAACATATCGTATGTCCCATTCATTTGTTAGGCCCCAAGTGTGGGTGTTATTTTTTTCACAATCACTGCAGTGATTTATGATCTGGCAGACAGATGTTCTAGAGTATGCTCCTCTGCCATTCAATACTGCACAGATGGTGTTTGAGGGGATTACATTACAGTTATAGAGAATGTATGGCTAAACATTATTCCAATACCATAGTTTTGTAAGCTGATCTCTCAAAATATTTTCCTGTACATGTACACTGTACATTGAGCCATGTTGCAATACCATTGATGACTGACAAAATATTATGAATTGCTCCACAGTCACATTTGCATGTAGGTGTAGTATAAAAGATATGATCTCTTTAGATGGTGTACAGTTTTGCTTACAAAATTCCTTTGTGTATAAGGTGCATCTCGATTAACCTAACAATTCCCAAGCTTGAGATTCTGAACCGATCAGTACTTCTTGAGCAAAGAATCCAGACCTTAGTCTGAATGAAATCTGTGTCATCTTTCATGTAAGTGAAACGAATCAAACTGCGAGGAACAAACCCAAGTGCTTACCGTTACGCACATTCCTCTCTAAACCATACGCAAACAAGTATATGTAGGCTGCAAGCATTGTACAGAAATTGACCAATTACTTGTCCTAATTTAGATATATGTTATGATTTTTACTTACATAAAAGGTTACATGTATACCTCCCCTGAGCTTGATATTCCCCATATCCATTAGCCAGAGTCTAACAATCCCACCCACTCAAGGTATTACATGTACATGTACCTAGAAGATTTAGCTCCAGCTATTAATAAGGCACTAGGCTTTTTTAGTGGGGTCTGAATTGTACATTTTAGAATTTGTATGCATAAAATCTATTTTTGTTTTTTGTTTTTTTTAATTTTTTTAAAAATTATGGGGGTCCGAATCTCTATTTTGGGCACCCTTTACAAGAGTGTGATAGTCAGACAGCAACTGTAATGGCAAGTGTCTAGTAAGCTAGCGGGCTGTGTCAGTTTAATTTGGATAACACATGGAATAAAACAAAATTAACTCACAAAGTATGGAATATCTGTTTTATTACACTCAAAAATGTTTTTATTCTGTTGTGTCCCTAGATGAGTAAGGTACAGGGTGTAGAAAAGATTTTAATCACTTTAACAGTGCAAAAATACTTCTAAGGATTTGCCAGTGTAAAAGTGAATTTTTTTCTCAATGATCAGTGATTTCAACTGACTTATTCAGTTTTCCAAGAGCATGTGTTTTTTTTTCGTTCTCTCTCTCTATGTTTGTCTTTTTTTTTTCTAATAATTGATCCTTTTCCCTTAAAATGTGATCCTAATTTAAAGCGATTACAAGCAACTTTTAATTTAATTTCTCCAAAAGCTGGCTCGCTACGCTCGCTCGCATTCAAATTAGATCTTGTCAGTCTTTTATGATAAGATTGTGCTAACAACCTATAGTGGTTATTTTAACATCTTTATAAGATGTCATTTTTTGCACTGCGACCTCACAAATCTCAAAAGTGTTGTTTGTTCGCTTGCTACGCTCTACCTGATCGTACCCCCCCCCC
>BEXV01000166.1:233361-259234 GCA_003118195.1 Hemicentrotus pulcherrimus | reverse complement strand
GTGTTTTCCACTGAACAAAGCCTGCATCTATGAAACAAGGGGAGGGGCACGTTAACACACAACTAGGCCTACACACAACGCAGGATTAAGTCATCCGCTTGGGTGGGGCTCCAAAGTAGCTCTAACGAATGGAATTTCAATTTTCAACGTAGTCAATTTTGTTGTCTTTTTCTCAGGTACGACCCCAGAGCAGTGTTCCACCATGATGGATCACCTGGAGAAGGTCATCATGACGCGGCTCTACCGCGACCTCTTCTGCCCTCCGCTTTCCGACGATGAACAGAAGGACCTGGCCATCCAGAACCGGATCCGTCGTCTGCGCTGGGTCATGCCCTCGATGCTGGATGCTGCCCTCAACGAGGATAACACGAACGTGGAGAGGCTGATAGAGAAGGCTCAGGAAGGTAGGTTTCAGGGGTTTATAATGCCCTGGTGCGCCTAGGGTCATAGCAGGATGTAATGTCCCCTTGAGCCTATAAAAACAGCAATGCCTCTCATGGCAGTCAATAGGGACTTTTAGATTGAGTGGACGAGAACGGCGTGAACGTCCACTGATCATGGGTGTCTATGTCAAGTCGTTTTTAAATTTATTCCTATTTCTTGATATCAAGAATTACCATTGCTTTAGTACAGAAAATCATTTCCTGATGTCAATAATCCAATCCTTGATATCAAGAAATAGGAATAAAAGTTAAAACGGCTTGCCATGGACACGCATGATCAGTGGACGTTCACGCCGTTCTCGTCCACTCAATCTAAAAGTCCCTCATATATTTATATAATGAAAGCTTGTGATGTGGCATGAAATTATGGCCTTTTTTTCTTCAGCTAGAGTATTTTGCGAATTGCACAATTTTAGAGTTGTGATTCATTGATTTTATAGCACAGAAACTTTCATGAATACGCACAGCTTGAGCTATTCATGAAGGTTACTCGTTCAGTTTCCCAAGATCCCACTTTTGAGAAGTTGGTCCCAGAAAAGATTGTGTGAATTAAAAGTGGAATCATCAGAGAAACGGGTCATAATTTACAGTAAAAATCCAGACAAGTAAAACCAAAATTATGAAAGTGAAATGATATGAAAAGTTTTTTTTCTTCAAAATTCATAATGTTGCTTCCTCATCACAATTTTAATTACTAATATATGTATCTTTGTGAAAAGAAAAGCATATACCTGTACTTATTTTGATTCAAACTGACTCAGTAACATTGCGTCAGATTCTGAAACAAAATTCTGGATTTAGCTCATTCTGCAATCATAATTATAAACCTTGGGGTCAGTCAGGAATTACATGACTGTTACAAGTCGATCGCCTGTCTGATTATCAAGATATTTATGATTCGAAATCAAAATCAAATTTTGCGTTTTCCTAACGGTTTTCATATCACTGCAGTCTAATGGGGAAAACAAGTATGGTAAAACCGGTCACTCAAAGATTTTTTCATTTTTTTGAGGCACTTCTTGATCATTTTGAAGCTCATTTTTTGGAGGGCTTCAATATTACACCATATCACAGAAACTGATAACACGTAGGGCCGTTCATCTCAAATTTAACATTTTTAAAGGATGCCTATAAGATGCATTTGTTGACTTTTTTTTCATCAACTCTATTCAAATGATTGCCATCTATATTATTGCCCTACAGAGTTGATCGACATGAACAGCAAGAGGGCGCCGATCGACAAGCTGTGTTGCATCGTCAGGACCAGCAAACTCATCTTCCAGATGGTTCACCAGTCCCAGGGTGCACCGGCCAGCGCAGACGACTATCTACCGGTCCTGATCTACATGGTCCTGAAGGCCAACCCTCCGCAGCTGCACTCCAACATCCAGTACGTCTCCAGGTTTGCCAATCCAAACAGACTGATGCAGGGAGAAACAGGCTACTACTTCACTAATCTGGTGAGAAGGGGTGATTTTGATGGTGGTGGTGGTGGTGGTGGTGGTTCAGACTTCTTCAGATATGAGGCAGCGGTTGGTGGTGGTATAATGACGCTGATGATGAGGATTATCATGTACATCTATGATATATTTCTTTGCTAATCAATGTTTGTTTATTTGTTATTGAAAGTGCTTCCCTTGTCAAAACCACATTAGTAGGTACACCTTGGGTTTTCTTAGAAGTCCCCTGTTAAGACTCCTTCAGATATGAGGCAGTGGTGGGGGTGGTATAGTGAGTCTGCTGATGATGATAGTGTGGATTTAACGGATACCTACTTCATGATTGATGGTGAGGTGTTGTGTGATGAAAGATATTGAGATGATGATACATAAATCAAAGGATACTTTGATTTTTATGTTTAGATGAACACAAAGTAAGATTTGTTATGACTCATGACGTTACATATCAGGAGATGGTAATTTTAATTAAAATTAGACAGATGTGGTATTTCCTCATCCTTACCCCATAGCCCTTATATTTTTTTTAACTTAACATTGTTTACAATTTTTTTTATTAACTTTGATGATTATTGGTAAAAGGGCTTAATTATCTGATTTCTCATGTATTCTCCAACAAAATTTTCCTTTCACCTTCTTCTCCTCCAGTGCTGCGCTATATCGTTCATCGAGAACCTTGATGCCCAGTCACTCTCCCTCACCCAAGAGGAGTACGACGACTACATGTCCGGCCGTGCCGTGCCACCGGGCAGCGAGCGCAACACGGAACCCATCTGCGAGGGCCTGCGCATGATGTACGCCAACCTCTCGGCCCTGGAGGACCTCCGCATCCGACAGGACAGCCTGATGGAGAACGCCCTGGACCTGCAGAGGGAGCTGACCGCTTGGAGGGACGGCGTGGTGTACAGGGTCCAGGAGGTACTGACCAGTAAGCCGCTGGTGGTCAAGAGGTTCAAGGTCCCCAGACTGGACGATGACATCACTCAGGAGGACAACAAGGACTTGCCCTTGCCCCTTCAGCCGGTCGTTGTACCAATGAAACCAATAGCATAAGGATTACGTAGAATGTTTAGAGCTTAATTGATGATGCGTGGAAGGATCTGTGTGGATAGGTACCAAATGCCTTTGCACATTCGAATGATGGCAACAGTTTAAGGATTTTATAAAATGTCCAAAACTGCAGGTGATGGGTTGAAGGTATCAAAAGCCTTCACCCTATCGACAGGTTGTTATACCTATAAAACCAACAGCAAAAATGAGTTTATAGAATGTCTAGATGTATGCTCTTGCCCCTTCAAGCAGTAGTTGTACACATGAAGCTGACAGTACAAGGCTTTTGTAGAATGACTCAAGAGTTGTATCTAGATCATTATATGATGTAGGGAAGGACCTGTGAGAAGGTATCCTTATCCCTTCAACAGCTGTTCATACCCATGAACCTGTCTTTGTAAGCTGGAGCTCATGTAGAACGTCTAGCATTGTTGAAGATGTGTTGAACAGAACAACCTTCTGCGAGGACAGGCAACAAATGCCTGTCCCCCTTCAACCTGCAGTTTCTCACATGCGCTGACAGCGTAAGGATTCTTTAAACTGTCAAAGACCTTGATCATGTATGGATGCGATTCCATGACATTTGCTCCGGCGACAATTGCTCCGCTGTAAATTTCATACACTAATCGAATGGCTAACTTCAACCCTGGATTCAACACTATACCCTACCCTAAACCTAACCCTAAACCTAACATAAAACCCTATTCTAACCCTAACCCTAACCCTACATCCTAGACGAAATAAAGCCCGGAGCAATTGTTGCAGGAGCAAATGTCGTGTCACCATGGATGCAATCTTCAATAGGAGACATATTGCACAAATGAAACATGACCATGTGATGATGCTGCAGGATGTCAATTTGATATGATGTATGGACAAAATCTGTGCTGATACACTGTAGGTATCAGGTGACCTTGCCCCTTTACCTGCAGTTGTACTCCTGAAGCTGACATCACATGGATTCTAGAGTGTCTAAAGCTTTTGATGATGTGTGAAAGAAGATCCTTGTGGATGAGATATTTGATGCCCTAACCCCTTCAGCCTGTAAAGTGTAGTCATGTAGCAAACCATGTAAGGCTTGCTTAGAAAGTCTAAGAGCTTTAGATGCTGTCCTGTTAGGAAAGGTACCAAATGCCCCTCAGTTTGTCAATACCGGTAGTTATTTGTACCCATGTCAGAGGCCCCTGTGTAATGATGCTTTGGAGGTTTAATGTGTGGATGAGACCAGGGCCCCGTCTTACAAAGAGTTACGATTGATCCAAATCAATTTTAAGTCCTCCAATTAAGCGCAAGTTTGCAGTCTCCTATCTCTTATGTACATAGTTGCGATTTATATCTATTGCAAATACTGTTGCGATTTATATCAACTCTTTGTAAGACGGGGCACAGGTGCCCTTTTCACATAGCCTTTTTTCAATAACCAACTCACAAAAATTAGTGGCAAATCTGCTGATATCCAATCAGGAGCAAGGATTCCAGTAGCTTGTAACAAAAACTGTCATTTGTCACCGATGACAAGTTTTGTGAAACGCCCCCCCTGAAATGGAATTTAACCAGGAATCTGATGAACGTGATCTCGGCTAGACATGAGGCAGTCTTGAACCTTGAAATGATGATCTCTTTCGGCAGCTCCTTAACAGAGAAGCTATCCTGTGATATCACATGTCTTGGGGTGCCGTGGTCGAGTGGTTAAGTCGCCGGACTGTCTATCACAAGGTCCGCGGTTCTAGACCCGCCGCGGCACTAATGTCCTTTGGCAAGACATTGATCTACATTTGCCACACTCGAGTGATGTAAATGGGTACTTGGCAGGAATTAATTCTTTGAAATTCTAGAGCGCCTTAATGGCTGCACAGCTAAAGCTGGGGTATTTATCTCCTAGTTTGGAAGCGCTTAGTGATTGTAATAAGCGCTTTATAAAAACTGAGTATGATTATGATTATTATTGGGATATGTGACAAGAAAATATAGGGTGGAGGAGAACTGTATGCCAGAAAGATTGAAGGAAGAATATTGAAGTAGAAGAAAATATAGAGATGTCTTTCCTAAATGGATGATGCAGTTTGTTAAAGTACCACAGAACTACGAACAAAAGAATCAAGAGTTTGACCCTGAGGGTCATGCTCAGTATGATGTCAGTTTTTGAAGTATGCTGCAAAGCCAGGGTTGATGTAGAAATTTTAATATTTTGCATCAACCCTTTAAATGTATCATTTTCTACATGCATTTGTAATGTGTAAATGTATATATATTTAAAAACTCAAAATGTAAAAACATGGAAATTGTGTCAAAATCATTCTGGATAGTTTTTTTTTTAATTTCTTTTTTATTTGCTGAAGTAGGTTGCATAATGACCCAAAAATAAATAATCACTGAATCCCCCAACCGCGTAGCTCCTCAAAATCTACAAATTAGAGCACATTGTACTTAATCCCGAATTTAGTGAATAGTTTTTTTAAATTATATACCTGGTATGTTATTTTTGTAAGTGAATTGTTAAGTATTATAAAATAATGATATTTGATGCATAGTATTCTTAAGGTTGTATATTTGGTAAACTAACAGCACTGGAATAAAAATGAAAAATACAGGTTTATGTACAACATGTATGTTATATTTCATGGTTACCAAATTTTTGAATTGCACTAAAGAAATAACAATTAATCTACTAATTCTCACCGTTAACAATTAAAGTAGGGAAAATATAAACTTGATTTAAGTGTCATTAGGAATATAATTATATGTTGGAGATTATCATGTACATGTATGATATATTTCTTAGCTAATAAATGTTTATTTGTTACTGAAAGTGCTTCCATTGTCAAAATGACATTAGTAGGTACACCTTGGGTTTCCTTAGACCCCCCCCCCCTTAACCCTATATAGCCCGGGCTATTCTGAAACTGCATAGCCCAGGGGTAGCTTCTTATTTCTTTTCCCTCTTTAGCTTTAAAACTATGTTCCCTGACATCCTCTCTAATCTGATCGCCCAAACAGTACCCGAAATTGAGCACGTATGATCACGTAAATGAAAGTGAATTTCTCAACACAATGCAAAATTAGAATTTGGGAGCTTTAGTAGTGCTCAAAGGTATAGTAATGGTTAAAGCTAATTCAGTCGTACCTGAATTACATGTACATGTATAATTATGTTGAGATCATAGGGTCTCTTATTGTGTGTATTTCCTCTTCACCGTCATTTATTACTTGAATAGCAACATTTTCTTGCAGTATTAGTACAAGGTTAAGTTAATATTTATATATGTTTATTGAATACTAATTTGTGCAATAATAAAAAGAAATGTGTTCACTACTTAAAACATGATTTGAATTTGTCAATTCTTTATTACATTTGTGTCATATTCTTTTGACTACCTGTACTTGTTTCTACCATCCTTTTTATTCTTTCATGTTCTCTTGGTGCGCCATCACAAAGTTCAGCCGCAATTGCTTCTGGATTTAATTCCTTAAGAGACAAAGGGTCGGGATCCAATTGAGATTGATGTTGGGATTAAGGGTAGGGGGGGTAGAGGTGTTGCGGTCCAGTGGATAAGTCTCCAGATTGTGAACACCACAAGATAAGGGGTCCAAATCACTGTTGAGGCACTAGTATCCTTTGGCAAGACACTAATCAACATTTGCCACACTCGACCCAGGTGAGGTAAATGGGTACCTGGCAGGAATTTATTCCTCAAAATGCTAGAGCGCCTTAATGGCAGCCTTGCTTAAGCTGGGCAATAATTGTGGAGCGCCAGGAGTGTCAAGTTTGACAGACAAGTGCACTTTACAAGAACCCACTGTTATTATCATTAGTAGGGTGAGGGTTTGGCATTGTGTCTAGGCCAAGGTTGGAGATAACAATTTTGTTTAGTTTTGGATACCGACCATGGAGGAATCATCGTTCGAAGGCATGCATTCATTTACTCTTTCCATCTCATCTCTCTCCCTCCATTTCTCTCTTTCTCTCTCTCCCTCTCTTTCTCTCTCTCTCTCCTTCCTTTTTATTCCCCTCTTTCTATCTCCCCTCCCCCCTTTCTCTCTCCCTCTCTCTCTCTCTCTCTCTCACACTTCCTCTCTTACCCTTTTTTTTCTTCTTGTTTGCCCTCTTCATCTTCCCCTCACATCAAATTTGATACTAAACACTTTTGAAAAGAAAGTCTGATCAAAAAGAATGAAAAACATAATGTATAGACCGTAGTTGCGACTTACACAAACATGAATAAGAATAACAATGTTATAGCATGACATAAGAAGAACCTTTATTATCCTTCAATGAAATATGTTACATCAAATATCTTATGTCCGTTAAAAAATCACATTTATGAAAATCAACAACAGATTACTATCCAACACTAAAAAGAAAGAAAAAAAGTAGGCAAAAATAGTCACAATTTGATTTAATTACAATGTTACATCTTTTTTTTATCCACACAAAACAAGTAAAATTTATTTGGTTAGTCTCCAATCGAAAGTGTGCAGAATTACGTCTTCTCGAGACTCTAGACTAGTGGTACATATAGTTCATAGATAACACAATTGACATGCAGCACATTGTGTTTTAAATTTGTGAAGAACACATATTGAATGGAGATTAAATTGAGCCATTTCATTTTAATCAATTCCTCCTGTACAGAAACAGAAAATTTAGGATAAAAACGCTTCAATTAGACCACATGCGCGCCAACTCGTAGATATTTGATTGTGACTCGATAACCCCTTACCACAAAAATTCTGAAATGGGATACAACTCGCTGAATGGCAGATATGCATGTACTTTTCATCACTGCAAAGTATTGTGCATATGTATGGTACTGTGAACAGTCTAATATTGTGAGATATAAAAAACTGACTTCAACTTCAGTTGAATTTGAAGTGTTGAAGTGGGATGAATACACATTTATGAAATGCAAGGTTATACTTATCACCACTGAAAGTTATTGTGAAGACATGTATATGTGGTCTAGCGTACATTTTAATGTTGTGACTCTTGCAAGATTTCACGCTTTAATTTTCCACTCCCGTAAAAGACTGGAATCGGTGTCTTCCATTCAAGTATCATATTGCATATATTCAAAAACCAAGCCATTTTCTTTCCTTCATACAGTCGATTATAATTCAACATTTCAAAATAACTCGCCACTAGTTGTAAACATGCAGGAAAATATTAATGCACACATATGCTCGTCAAGGTGATTTACAAAAAAAATCAATAAGTAGATTATTTTAAAAGCATAACTACATTCATTTTATAAATTCTAAATTTCATTCCTCTGCTATCTCCATCTATTTCCAACCCTAGAGTACACTGTGATTGTGTGGTACTGTTCTTTAACGAATACACAAAGCTCACACAGATTCTCTATTCTAAAAAAAATCAATACACATAGCATAGACATCGTTTACAAATTTAATTTTATATTACACAAACTTTCCTGGAAATCAAAATGGTATCTGCGCAAAAGTAGAGCAACATTGTTTGTAAACAAAACTACTGGCAATGTCACTGGTGCTTTCTTGAAGCTATTACTGGTATGTTGTGTAGCTGTCAGCGATGATTATTAACTCCGTCATCCCACTCATTTTAATTGTGAGCTAGGTCATATATTAAAGGTATATTGTATCTCTCTTTTTAAATGGTATTTATCTCGTGCTATGGGACCGGTAATAGCAGATTTTTCACAAAATAGTACAATTTTTGCCCTTTTTACACACATAAATGAAGAAAATACAGGTCTGCAAAGAGAAAATAATAGACTAATGATCACATAAAGCATCTGATTTAGGCACTTGAATTAGCTTTTTATAGTTTTGTTATTACATAGGCAAATCACTAAAATAAAAAGCAGCAAGGTCTGTGTGTTACATATATACATTTATATTGTCGGCTGTGTGCAATTAAGAAAGGCGTTGCTGCCATCGACAATACATGGCTGTAACAGCAATTTCGAAGACAGCCTGTGAAAATGTCTCATGCATACAAGGTGAACATACATGGCAGTGCAAACACTACTTATATACTTAACTAGATTGCTAATCTCATTAAATGAGGCAGTGTTAAGTTTGGTGCTAACAGTGATATGGTGTTAGTGTTAAAGAGTCAAGAAGGGCCTTCGAACTCCAATGTTTTCAAAGAGAACAATTTTCTAGGACTATGCAAACACATGCTACAGGATAAACACCTCTCAGTGTTGAGAATATGTTGGTGTTACTTTAACACCGATGCCTATTGCTTACTCCAAACCTGACACCACACATCACTTTACATTTGTGCTAAAAAATACCTCATCGTTTATCGATCCTATAACGAATCACTACACTATTCAAAGCTTGCTCTAAAGGATTTGAAAATATGGCAAATTTCAGACTATATTGGAGAAATTAGACAAGATTTATCAGAATTGTTGGATTGACAGTCATGTTAAGCTCATGCAAAAATAGCTCTCGCAATCATCAATGCATTTTGTCACGATAAAATACTTTACTAAATCAATACAAGGAATCTTAGTGACTTTTTGAGAAATATTCTGAAAATAGATGAAAAGTTGCCACAATGGTTGCAATTCAGGTAAATAAGTCTTCCCTTACATGGAAATCTTTTCTCCTGAATCCAACAACATAACCGATGAAAACACAATAATCTGCTTTCTCTTCCAGGATACTTTCATTTCGACTCTTACAGATATACCCTTTCAAGACATTCAAGAAGACATAGCAAGGAAAACAAGAATAGGAATACATTTAAAGGAATACATGTGCAATGAACAGAGAAGTGTTAGAATACATAGCACTACCGCTAGTTTGTTTGTTTTCCAGAAAGTGCTCAGGTTTCCGGAGTTCTAGCAGTATGGTATACAATACGGTGCTCTGTACTTGCATACAACAGTTGTCCCTAAATCCTGATAACTTGAATAGTACATTTCTTCCGTTCCCTGTTTCTTTAACTTCAATGAGATACACCATGACAGGTTAGTACACATAGAATATAGGAATAAAATACATGAATACAAATAACAAGTAACATGTTTTATGGAAATACAGCATTGACCACAGATAAACTTTGAATTTCATGTATATTGTTACTTTAAATATGAAAAATTATGAATATAAAGCTCTCCAAATAAAACTGAGAAAATGATTCAACCTATTTTTTCTGTCTCCAACATTTTCTTTTGCTTTTTTTTTTTGCTTGACGTTCTACTATCCTTCATTGTTTCCCCTGTCTTTTCTTTCATTTCTGCTTTACCGGTTGATTTCTTGCTCTCTCCTTTCTCTCTATGCATGTTTCATTACCTTCTAACCGGGGTAGGGAAGAGAGAAGAACAAAGCCGGAGATTGAATGGGTGTAATGATGAAAGGAAATCGGTTAACTTTTGATATTTTGCTTTTTGGTGACATAATACAAAAAAAAATATTAATGTCTTCTTTACCACGGGCAGCCTCATCAGTATTAAAACTGTTCTCCACGAGGGCTCTAGAATCGCATTACCCCGGCTTTAGCCGAGCTACCGTGATGATAAGGCGCTCAAGCATTCTGTGGTCAATCCTGTAGATCCTCTACATAATAAAACAATACACAAATTACACAACAGTACTAGCTCCAATTATAAAACAAACAAACAAACGAATGGAAATCCATGTTAAATAAATGTTTATCATAGTACTACATAGGACGACGATACAGTGGACGGTATAAAACATTGATTTCTCTATCCTCTATTCCCTTCTCCTTTCTTTCGTACATGAATATGAAAGACAAGTTAGCAACAGCTTTTAGACAAGACAATACAATATTTGAATTTAACTATGATATGGCATCACACAAATAGATTTTTTTTTCTTTGTAATTTGAATATAAATAATAATGATACACACATGTACTACTAAACAACCCAATGTACATCTTCAAACACTAGAACTATTTTGTCCGTAGTTGCATTTTTAGTAAACTGTCCTTTCTTTATCCAGGGAATCAGATGACAAAATTAAGATTTCCCTCACAGATTCCTCCATTTTTTATGTTGCAATGTTTAACAATTGTCCAAATTGCATATGTATTCAAAATCTACAAATATGACTACTTGCGACCCTAAAGTTTGCCAGAAGCTTGCCCAACACAGCACAAGCTAATATATGGAACTTGCAATCTCATAAGTTGTAACAGATAACTGCAATATTTCATCACAGGTCTTTATATAGCAGAGCCCCTGAATTAGGATACATATGTGAACTGGTCTATCAAATATTTCTCCAAAAGTTTTCTTACATCTGAATAAAGTTGAAAATTGTGGCATGATATTCTTGTTCCTTTCCTAGACTTAATCCAATATCAGATAAGGGGCAGTGAATATTATCCTATAGGGCTTCCTGCACTACAAAAACTTGTCGCGAGTTCCATTTTATATTGAAATCTAAATGATTTCATCCCAAAGAGTGCCATAAAATGCACAAAAATACCATCGAAATAGAGAAACGAGGCCGTCTAAAGATGCACCACACACAGAAGAAAACTAGACTACATCTCACCTACACCATACGCATGTTGCAATCATCTTCGCACACAAGATTACACATAACACGTCTAATGAAACATGTAATGGTGTCTTTAAATAGGTGATAAAAAAGGAATCATATGTATAATCTCCTATGTACACATTCAATTGAAAAGATCGGATGATCATACCTTTCATTTTTTTTAAATACATGTTTAAAAGGTACAATCACATTGCTTCTCCGATAGTTTATTTGGCAGATAGGGTGGTGTAAACAATGAAATTCATTGGGAGTGCAAATCAATATGAAAGAAACAGTCATCCATGCATCTTTAATAAAAAAGCATCTAAAAGTAGATTCGACTTTATATGTAGTTCAATATATATTTTTGTAATGCCCATTTACTGACTTGGCAGTAAAGTGTGTTGATAAGTTTTGTTTTTCTGTTTCAGGGAAGAAATTTGAAAAGCCCCATCAAGTATATTATAATTGGTCCAGGTCATAGAATAATAGTACCCCTTGGTCATTTAGGAATGATTACGATGAAATTAAGTTGGAATAAAAACAATTCTCTAAATAGATATAACTCTGCTAAAACAAACCTACTAAACAAATCCCCCTATCCTTCCAGAATAATATCTGTATTTACAAAAGAATATCTGTTCAGTGAATTTCCAGAAGAGAGAGAGAAAAAAAAGCAAATTTTATACACACTTCCAAAATCAATTATGTTCAATTAAAAAAAAAAATACTACAAACCAGTGGAAATAACAAATACTGGTAAAAGAGAGAGAAACTATGGATGATTGGTCTATCAAAACAGTACTGTCAAACTAACTTTCCCATAATCCTCCTTTCTATCATTCTATCTACTTGTCAATAGTACATTTCAATCATGAAAATATATTCTGTTCTATTCTTTTGATGATCAACAATGGAGCCATGATGAAAATACAGGACACACTTTCTTGCTCACCTCAATCTAAGAATTAATTTTCTTTTTAGTTTTCTTTTTTTTTCACCTTGAAATCATGACATCAGATGAATAGTGATTCACAGAAGAGGAAACACAGCAGGAAATTCAAGATTTGAGCAAATGAGGCAAATTAAGAACAACGCCTTCTCCCAAATTCTGCAATTAGACGTTGATTATTACATTTAGATGTAAAACCCATGGACAATTAAGTTTGTGTGTGTGTGTGTGTGTGTGTGTGTGTGTGTGTGTGTTCAGCACTATGCTTGTATTGTTCAAAGAAAAATTACATAAACCATTCTGAAGACTGGTTGGCAATGTATTCTTAGAAGCCTCCCTGCCTGAATTGATGGTAATATACGCATGAGAAATGATAAATATCTTGTTGAGAGACTTGTGTACTGTCTAATTAGTCTATCCCATCATAAATCCTCCCAGAACAAAACACTATGTACTGAGGAAAATGGCCACAGTACATTTCCCAATGCTTGAGGCAAAACTTGAATAGAGTCAGTACATGGAATGTAATCAAGCAAAAAAGGGGGCTAAAGGAAGAGAAAAAATAACCATTTATGTGCCGCAGAACAAAATATCACAACTGGAAATATCACTTTCAAAATTGGTCACTGAAAATTTTCTTTGCCAGGAAAAAAATGTAGCAACCTTATTTATCTACAACACTATATAAAGTCCAATGAAAACCTTAATACAGACTGGTCTATAATCATGTCTCAGAGTGGGCTTATACTGTTACTGGATATTGAAAAGGTGATAAAGAGGGGATGGAAATCTCCTTTTTTTCCAGGATGAGGTAATTTTGCTTTTTCTTGTAGGAGGGAGTGAATACAGTGAAATTTAAGGTAAGATATAATTTCATTAATTTTCTTCATAATCTTATTTACAAAATACACATTGAATACAAATTGTATGTAAGGAAAATCTGGAATTTCATTTCAACTGTGAAGTGACTGGTGACCAAATTTTCATATAGCTCTTATGTTCATCTGTACAGCTATTCACACATGAGAAAGGAGAACATTTGCCATGGAGACTGGTAGATTGGTAACTATTTCAAATGTGAAGTGATTGATGGTGACAAAGACTGGTGACCCTATTTTCACCTGGCTCCTATGATCGTCTGTACAGCTATTCACACATGAGAAGGGATGGATGAACACACAAGGTAAAAAGACTGGTGTAAGTAAGATCACATGGCTCCGATGCCTCCGTTGTAGGCATAGTCGGCCTTGTTGTGCATGATCAGCCTGTTGTCAACGAAGTAGAAGCTGTCGGACTTGGTCTCGAATGGATTATCCACCATTTCATGAACTGGATAGGGGAGAGAGGGAGAGAGAGCGGGAGAGAGAGAGAGAGAGAGAGAAAGAGAGACAGAGAGAGACAGAGAGAGACAGAGAGATAGCGAGAGAAAGAGAGACAGAGAGAGAGAAGAGGGACAGAGGGGCAAGAGGGAGAGAAAAAGAGGGAGGGAGAAAGAGGGAGGGAGATGGAAAGAAGGTGGGATAGGAAAAGAAAATGAGGGAGAGATGAAATGACAAGAAAGAAAAGGAATAAATCAAGTTAAAATCAGTTAATTAAATCAATCACTAATAAAACATAATAATAACAACAAAGATAATAACAATAATAATATTATATGTAAGGTGAATTTTTAACTTGCCTACATGAAATACTAGGCTTACATGTGAAATAATTTTTAAAATACTAAAATAAAATCGCTTTACTTCAATCTAATGTGCCTACTACAATATTAAAGGTAGTACAAAGTTTTTGGACATTTTGAAAATTGGAAGGATAATGATTCTTTACAATTTTGATATATTTGGATGCCCCTGTAAATGTATTATAAGCACTAGAAAATTTAGCACCTAAAAAACTTCTCCTTTCAAGAAAAATGAAATTAAAAAAATTACCGGTGCTCCCGGTAAATTTTGATAAATTTCTAATAGCGCCTAAGGCCGTACAATGTTAGCTGCGACCATGAAAATCTCAAAATATGTAGTTGTGACATATAATTTCCAAACGGGAATAGCCAATCGGTCGATTTTAGTTAAGAAACATTATTTCATAGCTTAATTAATATCTTGACCTTGAGAGGGAGTTATACAACATAAAGAGTTTATCATTTACAATTTCATAACTTAAGACTTGATTTTAACTGCGACAACAATCAATAAATATTGTAGGATCGCTTATGCGTCCAATATGTTCATTTGAACGAAATTCATGACTCCATACCAAAACTTTGTATTACCTTTAAGGGGGGGGGGGTGGATACCAATGAAATATTGATTTGGCAATGGTACATACTTTACATGACTCAACAAATAGCTCAATACAAAAGTAATATCTCATTTCAATTACTCCTATTTCATAAACTTCAAATTACATGGAACAATCCAAATAAGAGCTCAGACAGTGGAAGCAAGCCAGACATGATGAAAATATCTGACTTTCCTAAAAATGGCTCTTGTTCAAGGTTAACGGGCAAGGCCGTATCATATCTGAGCCTCAATATACCCATGATGATACCCAAGAGATATACATTAACATTGTGTCCCGAAGCAACTGAGTCATAACATACATGAGTCACCGCTACATTTTGGGTTGGACATTGAACATAAGCCCGGTTCATGTTAGCCAAGCCAACAATCCATGAAGGTTGCAAATGTTACAGCTACTTCACAAATATCCGCTACCAAGAGACCGCGATAATGGGGTATCAACTCAATTACCATCCGTTTACTGGAGGCCTATCAGGTTTTATAATATTGCAATTAATTCCTTATAATGCTACTGCTAATCTCAACTGCATTAAAATGTATGTGTCTAATAACCCATACAAAATTAATTATTTCTCAATATCTATTTCACAATGCATTTCCAATGAGAATTTTTTTATCAATAATATTTACAAAAACATCTTATCCAACTATTCCAACTTTCAAGGGGTTGAATTTTGGGGGTCAGTTGTTAGTTTGCATGCGTAAGTTGTTGCTAGGTAATTGATACCTTTGACATACTGTTTAGCTTGTCAAAGGTGAATTCTGCCGTGGAATTGAAATAAATAAATACAAATGGCATTTTAGAATAAGGAGATATTCCCAATTTGCTTCTCAAATAGTTGTAGTCATTATGCAGAGATTTAAATAAAGAAGAAAAAAAAACTTTCAAATCTCTTTTCTATGGATTGTGATACACTTTTTACTATTTCCCTCAGTATTTAGTATACACCCAAATTGTGTTGCTTAAAAAGCAAGGCTAACCTTCAAAATACATTCTAGTTACATTTGCCTGTTGGATTCATTTGGTTCTAAAACAATTAAAATCATCAAGATGAAGAAAATTAACACTGAAAAACCACATCGTCTTTTAATTGTGACTAAATCAGTCCTATTTCCTCAGTGTTCTACATGTAGTATACACCCATCTAGAGTTAGTCAAACAGCACAGCTAATCTACCAAACATGCTTCAATTTCAACCGCCACAGAAGATGACGCAAGCGGGTCGGGTACTGTGGCAGACTCGGCAATGATGTAAATGTTGTGCAATGTTTCTCCGACCCAGTTACAATCTCTTCTCTTCTTTCTCTAGCCCGACTTGTCAAAAATGTCACCGTTGATGCATGCATGCATCGCTCCAAGCGTTTCATGGACTGAATGCTACGGAAAGGAGGCATCCCTGTTACATGTTTTCTTCAGCTCCTTAAAATGTTAGGCAGCTTCTCATGGAATCATTTCAACCACATGAATTTAATTTTTGACTCTTATATCAACTGCATTTTCTTTGGATGGCTATAATTTATAGCGAGGAGACAGGAATTGTGTTTACACACCCTTCGTTTCAGACTGTTCCTTCATCTTTGATGATTAAAACCCCCACTATAAACATCAGGCTCTATTATGTCAATTTCTTCATTATTGTTTTTTTACGGTTAGGATTACGGTTAGGTGAACTACCAGTAAGCAAGTTTCTACTTTCCGTGATCAATGTTTAAGCGTCACAATTGTCTATACGTTAAATTGGATCCGACTACCAGATGGATCCAACCTTTGCTAATAACCACAATGAAAATATTTTTTTAGCCAAATACATGGAGAGCATCATTCCTAATAAAAGCAGGACAAACAAAAACTTCCATTCCTTTGATCCGAACTGAACGTCCTACTCCACCTTTAAAATTTAATCGTTGGAAGACGTTTTGAGGAAACCCAATTCTGACACTCTGCTGAATGAATTTGCCTATTAGCTCTGAGACAGGAGAATTCCCCAGGACACAAGATTACAGAACACTTGTCTGGACAATAAGAAACTTCAAAGGAAGCCAAGCATATGGAGCTATCTAGACAATAAGGTTTTTAGTGATCCCACAAAATCTACTTAGGTGTTAAAAATAACACTAGTCCACAAGTCACGGGCATGTTGTATGGTACAAGCAAAATCATCTACGCCAAAAATCTGTAGAAGATCATCATAATCATAATATTTTTCAAATGTTGAAGTTCATTAAGAAGTATTCCGGCTGTGATAAGATGTTTCTTAAAGGGATTATTTTTTAGTCTGACAACTCTTCTCTACATGAGAACACCACGAATTGACTAAGTATAGTGTTGCATCAAGATTTGAAGTTGGGAATTTGGATAGTGCGGAAATCATCCGCAGAAGACTTGTCACTGGGGCATCATCACAGCACCCTTACTATTAAAACCAGTACTTACTTTCGTCCGTTGATAGCTGAGGAAACTCGTATATATGTTCACAGGTGTTCTTGCTGTCTGGGATGATGAAACCAAAGTTAAAGTCAAAGCTCTTGAGCAATCTATCCCTGAAGTAATGCCTCTCGATCATCCTGAAGTTACTGATTGGTTTGTCACCGACCACAAACTCGACCCTGTAGATGTATTAAGAAAATGAGTGAGAACAAAAAAGAAACAGATTAAATCTACATTACCAATGATGTTATGGTACCAATTTCAGAGTAATGGTTGATAGACAAAGGCCTTTGGAAAATTGTGGAATAAAGAGAAAACATGGTAATTAATGTATTGGTGAACAAATATATACAGATATCTTGAGGCAAGTTGCTACCCTGCATTAAGAATTATGCATACATCTATCTTGGACTGTTTTGACATTTAGTTTAATTTGTTATAAGGGCAATTTGACACTTTTTGTTCGACTGTGGGTTTCGTGTTCTTATTCTTCTTTATTATTTTTCGGTGCATGTGTGAACTGTAAAGAGAAAATGTCATACTAACCTCAACATTATTATTTTAAAGGGAGTATTTTTTTTTCTTCTTCATTGTTTTATTTGTATGTGGTATTTTTCCATCCAAAATAGAAAGATTTACATCTAAGCCCCTTCCCCCTACCCCTCCTCACAATCGATAAATAATGCCTGTATGCCCTATAATCTTTTTTGTGAGTACAGTAAAAACCTGCTTTTAGCTCCTACCTGTCTAAATAGACCACATTTTTTGTTTCCCTGGAAAATTGTTTCTCATTGAAATATGTACTAAAGGAACCTGTCTACAAAGATCACTTTTGGTGTTTCCCTTGGGCGGTCGCTTTAGACAGGTTTGACTGTACAAGCAATATGCAAAGAAAAGAAATGAGAGATATCCTGCGTTGATGACACCAAACTTACGTTGCGCCGATCGTCTTCAGCTTGAGGAACTGTGGTGTGAACTGATAGCGGACGAATCGTCCAGCGTTCGGATCTACGTCTTCCGGTTCTGATTCCACATCGTCATCATTCTCTGCACATGAAAAAACAAATCAGGGCTCCGTTCCATCAAACTTGTTATCGATAATAAGTAATGATACAACTGTTATAAGCTACTGAAATCTTGGCATTTGATTGGCTGAGAGCAAGTTTGTCATAGGAATTTCAGCATTTGTCATTGATAACAAGTTTTATGAAACAGGCCCAAATTTACATCAGGTTATAAAATGAAGATACTATCTAATACTCGCAAACAATGCAATAAGCTACTCGTGAGGAATCCCAAAAATATGTCTCGCAACACATTTAATTCCATCTTATTTTCACTAAAATATGAAAAATGAAGTACTGACTAAATGTACTTTGTTTTTTTGGGGGGGGGGTATGACAATAAGATAACAAAACATTTTTTTCTTCTCGTGAATCATGTGATATCATGATATGTACAATCAACAGGCTCAAGACGTAACCTTCCTTGTCTTATATCCTACTAGACAGATAAAACAATAAAAAATAAAGTATTTGTTCATCTGCTTGGCCAAACAGATTTACTTTCTATTGAAGAAAAAATTAATATGACAAAGAAAAAAAAATTTTAAAAATTGAGGCATAGCATTTCTTAATACATATTTTTTTTTAAAGAAAACCATTTTTATCAACAATTTCATAAAACTTCCTTTCCCCTCTCCCTACTACCTCTCTTTACAGGATAAAATGTAATACAAGAGATCTATGAATGGACATTAGTTACTGATCAATTGGAAAAGATAATTTCAGCAGCATCCATCTATAAGAAGACGGTTTCTCTTCTTTAACTCAATAAAATAATGTGCTGAATTTAAGGTCAGCTCAATAAAGCATCCAAGATTGGATCATTAACTCCAATAAAAGTTACACACGACCCATTTCAATAAATAAAAATGTCGTTCAAAAGGCAATAGCAGTTTGCTACGCCCGCCTCCACCTCGTAATAAACATGTCAAAACGTCTTCATTATTATAAAAACCCTTTTTTGCATCTTATTCAGAGGGGGAGGGGGGGGAGGGTCGTCTTGTTTTTCTTCCTTGCCTTCTACACTTTCTCTAACCCTTTTGTTTTCTCTTATCTTCCTTTTTTGCTCTTTCCTCTTTCCTCTTGTGCTCGTTTAACCTTGTATCATCCATTATTGGCCTCTCATCCGTTCCCCCGCTTGCATGCTTCATATCTCTCCCTCCCTTTTCTTCTTCTTCTCCTCATCCTCCTCAAGCTCCCGCTCCCCTCATTACTCCTCCTCCCTCTCCTCCTCCTCCATCTCCTCTTCCTTCCTCCTCTCATCCTCTCTTCAACTCCTCTCCTCTCCGCCTTTCCTCCTCTCCTCCTCCCCCTCCTGCTCCAGTTACAGACACAGACAAGTTGGATGAATTACCCTCTCCCCCGCCCCCCCCCTAATTAATGACCCTTACGACGGTATCCATAATTAGTCCGCCAATTTGAGTGTTTTAATCAACAAGGCCTTGTGAGGCTCAGATGGTGTATTTCATTTGAAAATACAATTGATTAGATGTATTGTTCAAGCCAAGTTATTTAAGGAACAGATCTTTTAATAAGCCAAGGGGAAAAGTTATCCATTTACAGCCAAGAGATCATTAAGTATACATGTATGTATATGCATTGATTTCACATAACATCTTTCTGATGGTTAAAGGAAAACTTAAATCCTGCATGACTGTTGAAGTTCTTGCACTCATGTCTTCTTTCTTTTCTTGTTCTTCTGTCTCCTCATTTGTTATTCTACATTTTCTTCCTTTTTTCTCATTTCCTCTATTTTCTTATTTTCTAAAACTCTTTGTCTCTTTCCTTCCTTTCTTCCCTCACTCCCTCCCTCTCTTTAACATTTTGATTGCAAATCTGATAATGGTCAATTGACAATCTCAAAATTTTTCCAGTCTCCAAAACTCTGGTCTTCCCTCTTCCTCTTCCTCCTTTCCCTCTTCCCCTCCCATCTTCCCCTCCACCTTCTCTCCTCCTTCTCATCCTCTCCCCCCCCCTTCCCTCCACCCATCCTCCTAGATTTTACATATCAAACAACATTCTTAAAGCACATTTTCATTGCAAACCTGATGGTGGTGGCTTGGCGATCTCAAATAAAATTGTCCCTGTCTCCATATCTCTGATCTTGAATCTTGTGAAGTCTATACTGAAGATATTGGCATCTGGGTCACACAAGTAATCTGCACAAAGGACAAGGGAAAATGGAAGAGAGAGAGAGGGCGAGAGAGAGAGAAAGAAACAAGAAAATAAAAAAGAAAGGAAAGGGGAAAAGGAAGAAATTACAGAGCAGAAGAAGCAGAAGAAGAAGAGAGAAAGCGAGAGAGAGAGAGAGAGAGAGAGAAAATGAGAAAAAAAAAATTCATCAATAAATAAGCACTAATGACAAATAAAAAGTCATTCTTTGACTAAAAATAATAACTCAGTATTCATAAAGCTTTTCAAAATTACATGCCTTGTTGGACTGTCAAAAAAGACGACATATATTGTTTTCTTAATATCAAACAAAACATGTTGACTTTCAAAACAAAGAACATTTAAAGGATGAAAAATTGGACATTTACATCTTTGTCAACTTGTTTAAAACATATATATGTTTTTGAATCAATATTTACCCAAAAATGTTTTTACAATATGACCAAATATTAAATGCATCAATCCATAGTCAGTCGATACTATTTTCCACCCTGAAGTGAAAACACATTAATTGCACCTTCAGCTATAAATGTCTCATTCCATTTCATAAAGTAACACAAGTATTTAACATCACTTCCCATCATCTGCTACAAAACTTTGCTTATTTTACTCAAATCCTCATATTTTGAAACCCTGTATTTCAAATCCAATATCAACGGACAAGATGCGATCACGTTGCCACCAACGGGACGCAGTCGACAGCTGCACATTTTCTGAAAATCTTCTCAAGTGGTCACATCGGACATTAATCTTTATTTTTAGAATAGTGGAAACTCATTTTCAAGCTTTTTATGCATAATGGTGTGTTGAGCATGAAAATTACCTGCATGTTTGTCTGCATGTTTTTTTTTGTTACATGTCTGGACCTGCAATTACAATGAACATTTATTTAGCAAGTCCTTGTGTTTTCAAAAACAAATTTCCTTTAAGGGACTGGGTAACATTGTTGAAGGTTGATGACAAAAATTGCTTAATTTTTGTATGAAATGTTACTTACTATATTCCTTCTACTGTACTAACCCTCTGACAGGCAAAAAAATCCTGAAAAAAATTCTCAAACCACGAAGATATCTATGGTTTTCTTTGAAGGCGTCGATGTGAGGCACCCTCTAACAGTGATTAACAGTAAATTCTCCCAACCATTTTTGAATTTTCCCAACCATTTTTTCATGAAAAAAAAGACATCAAACAGGCTATAAAAAATCTGTCAACACTTAAATGTCTGGAATGGAATGCAGAGCCATTTTATTGCTTTGTGAGATTTCCATTCAAAATGTAACTAAATTGTTCTATATATCTAGATCTAGACCTACTGTAGTTGGGAGAATTAAGGAATCAATCAGATCAGTTTTTCCCAATTTGTACCATGAATGGCCCATTTTCACTCTAATTTTCAGATTATCTTTAATTGTACATCTAGCATTGAAGTCACTACCTTAGAACCACTATCCCTCATTTGAACAATGTTACCCAGTCCCTTTAAGGTTAGAACTTCATCATATGTTGTGAATTTACTTGAAATGTTAAATTTACTAGATTTTTCTTACTCAATTATAAAAAACACATAAATCTCTTCAGAAAAACTAGACAATGTAATATATTTGCATGACTATTTGAAAATGGAATATAAATGAATGAATGGATGAAAGTACATGTCAAAATATGTCCAAATCAATTATTCGTAATAATAAATGCAATCCATCAGCAAAAACGTGTTCTTCATGAAGTTACTGCCTGGGCATGTACATGTATCCTTTTTTTCTATCTCTTTTCAAAAATAGTGAGCACATTATAAAGCCACTATTTCTAGCCTCTTACACATCTATTTCTTGAGTGAATGGAAAAATACCAGAAAAAAAAGATAATACCATGAACTGTTTACTAACTATTGCATCAACATCTATTTCTAGATAGTTACTAATATCTTTCTGGCACGAATAAATGCATGAAATACATGTAGTTGTTACACATCTTTTAAATTAGCATGCATTCACGATGATCGCAATATCAGGACAAGAGTCAATTTAATTCCGTGAACTGTATCCTAGCTAACACAACTATTTCTGGAACTAATATGAAATATTTGTAATCATTAAATCATTGACCAACGCAATACTGGGAAAAGTAATTACACGTACATAAACTGTATCATGTGAATTGCGTGGTACAGCACTCTAATACAAATCTGTGCATTATATCAATGGAATCTGCAATTCATGACGACAAAATCTATAATTGCATACCCTCACAAGTCATTAGTACACAAGTATGGTATGTTTAAGTCTGAAATCCTACCCTTAAGCTAGATATTCGATGATAAAATGTAAGTGATTGGAATAAATTGCAGAAATACTTTTTTTTTGTTTTCTTTCATGTTTCCCGACCAAAAAATGGCAGATTGCTTTTTTTTAACATACTTGTAGCCAAAGAGATATGTACTCAAAGTTTACACAAAATTGTATGTCTTCTGATAAAGCAGGTAAATCGATGATTATCTCAAATGCTAGAATTGCAATTTAAGCATTTGTAGCAAAAAACAATAATTGGGCAACGAATTGAAGAGCAAAGGAAATCTGATAATTATTGTACCTAGCATTTCAATCTTGTTTTATCATTTTTTTGAAATAATTTTGTTGTCTATACATTACACATACATGTACATTAGGTGTTGGCTAAAATACAAATGATATCTACGTCCCCTCAAATCTAAGAAATATTAAAGCTGCTCTTATCAATAAATTTTGCTGAAAAAGCATGTGGATGCTTGTACTGCAAGTGCAAAGTTAGGAACTACCGGTACATGTACATGTACAGGACCAACATCTTTGAGTCCTCTCCAAGGGACTTTATAATGAGGTTTAATGCCTCATCAAAAGGCACTGGTATATCAGCTTGGTTTCAAACCTGAGACCTCCTGGTTTCGAGACCACTGCTCTACCATTGAGCTTCTGTTGCCCTCATGCATAATGTGTGTTTACTCTCTTTGCCATCATGTTAAGGTGCATAAAGTTCACTCATCCAATGCACTGTGTACTAATTTGTACAACGTGTTGGCTGGTTACAATAGTCGTCGGGCTACTCGCAAGGTCAAATGAAAGCAAGCAATGACTTGATCTAATTGTGTCTCGGCGACCATGATCGTGGCAATTGTACAGTGCTATGTAAGCTCACTAGGTCTAGGCCAATATGAATTGTTTGCAGGGCAATGATAGCTCATAGAATATACGTACGTCTCCTTTTTCGCTGGTATGGCAACCAGACAGATGCGTACACGTTCACATTTAGGGTTTTCCTCGTTTAATTATTCTTTTGTCTGCGTTTGTACATGTACAAATGTATGTAGCTGTATTTTCTTCAAATATCTTCCGACTTTGTGTTTTATCTGCACTTCCTGCTTCCCTTTTGATCTCTATAAAGGGCATTCTATTTTAATGAAATGTCATGTTTGTTGACCAAATTTCCTTTTTTGTTTGCCCTCTACAAATTTCGTTGTATGTCACCTTGCTTCTTATAATTTCAAATCATCTCCCCCTGTTACATCCGTTTCCCCCTCTGCATCCATTTGCATAATCATGGGTTCTTCACAAAGATACCAAGTTGAACTTAACTCTAAATTAGACTAAAGGGACTTGGTTACATTGTTAAGATGAGAGATAGTGGTGCTAAGGTGGTGACTTCAGTGCTAGATGTACAATTTAAGAAAATCTGAAAATTTGAGTGAAAATGGACCATTATTCATGGTACAAACAGGGAAAAAGTGATCTGATCGATTCCTTAATTCTCCCAACGATATTATTACAATCTAATTACATTTTAGATGAATGGAAATCCTCACACAGCAATAAAATGGCTCTTCAGTGCTGACAATTTTTTTATAGCCTGTTTTATGTCTTTTTTTCATGGAAAAACGGTTGGGAAAATTCAAAAATGGTTGGGAGAATTTACTGTTAATCACTACTAGAGGGTGTCATACATCAACCTTTTCAAAGAAAACCATANTAGAATATACGTACGTCTCCTTTTTCGCTGGTATGGCAACCAGACAGATGCGTACACGTTCACATTTAGGGTTTTCCTCGTTTAATTATTCTTTTGTCTGCGTTTGTACATGTACAAATGTATGTAGCTGTATTTTCTTCAAATATCTTCCGACTTTGTGTTTTATCTGCACTTCCTGCTTCCCTTTTGATCTCTATAAAGGGCATTCTATTTTAATGAAATGTCATGTTTGTTGACCAAATTTCCTTTTTTGTTTGCCCTCTACAAATTTCGTTGTATGTCACCTTGCTTCTTATAATTTCAAATCATCTCCCCCTGTTACATCCGTTTCCCCCTCTGCATCCATTTGCATAATCATGGGTTCTTCACAAAGATACCAAGTTGAACTTAACTCTAAATTAGACTAAAGGGACTTGGTTACATTGTTAAGATGAGAGATAGTGGTGCTAAGGTGGTGACTTCAGTGCTAGATGTACAATTTAAGAAAATCTGAAAATTTGAGTGAAAATGGACCATTATTCATGGTACAAACAGGGAAAAAGTGATCTGATCGATTCCTTAATTCTCCCAACGATATTATTACAATCTAATTACATTTTAGATGAATGGAAATCCTCACACAGCAATAAAATGGCTCTTCAGTGCTGACAATTTTTTTATAGCCTGTTTTATGTCTTTTTTTCATGGAAAAACGGTTGGGAAAATTCAAAAATGGTTGGGAGAATTTACTGTTAATCACTACTAGAGGGTGTCATACATCAACCTTTTCAAAGAAAACCATAGATATCTTCATGGTTTGAGAATATTTTCAGGATTTTTGCATGTCAGAGGGTTAGTACAGCAGAAGGAATATATAGTAAGTAACATTATATACAAAAAATAAGCAATTTTTGTCATCAACCTTCAACAATGTTACCGAGTCACTTTGCACATTATGGGGAGCCATTTGTAGCCTTAAAATAAAATTTATTCAAAAGCAAAAAATCAAGAATTTTGTATTTTTATAATTTCCACATCAAGAGCATACAAAAATCTGTAGGTAATAGAAAATATCAAGGATTTCAATCAACATATAATGCCTTTTAAAATAACTATTACAAAATATCATCATAGATGCCAACGGCTTTCCATAATTGTCAAGTCCAACTAGGAGATAAGTTCAACTTAGGATTTTTGTGAAAAAAAATCCTTGTCTACTTTCAACTCCACATCCATCACCATCGCCACCACCTCCACCTCCACCACTATCACCACCATACCCATCATAATACTAATCCTCACCAACAGTATAAGTAAGCATCATCATCCCATCCAATCTGTCTCCACATTTGGCTAAACCCCACTCACCATCTCCAAACCATTATCTTCCCGCCCAATGTCGTCATCCCCACCATCCATCTTCATCATCGACCTCTTTCCACTTCACCTTCTTCCTCTTTATCTTCATCTATATCCCTCAAGCTCTATTCTCTTCGAACGATCTAAACAAACAAA
>BEXV01000166.1:211982-222532 GCA_003118195.1 Hemicentrotus pulcherrimus | reverse complement strand
GAGATAAATACAAATCACGATGTTTCTCACGATAAAAACACGATAAAACCCGCCTAGAATCACGTTAACGTCCTATCGTGTTTCACGATCCCGCATGCCCAATAACTTCTGGGCGGTACTGTAGGTCCAACAGAGCCCTAGAAAAAATTATGGTTAAAAAAAAATAATTAAAAACACTATTGAAAAAATATTTTACAAAAAAAAAAATACAAAGTTACTTGATCAATAGAATATCCAAAAGAACTCCTACATATAATTTTTTTTTTTCAATGCTTTCATATCTTACATTTACGCCAGATGTGCATGCACTTTGATAATTGACAAATTCATGAGTTTCTTCCACAGCAAGCTTCATTACCCACATATGGTCTTTTTATAGCCAGAAAGGTGTTAAATCTGAGTTAAACCAGAGTCAATGCCTTTCTGACTCTGAACAGACGGTACACTGTAAGCAGAAAACTAGAAAATATCAGAGTAAAGTTTCCATGGCAACAACAGCTTTTCTCCCATGGATTTCATTTTGAGGCTGAGAAAAGCATCTATTTCTGCTCCAACGATCGCTTGACATTAATTCCCCTGAGTAAATCTTTTGTCCCTTCGTCAAGTCGAGCTAAGACTGTCAAAGGAGATCTGGAAAGAAATTGTCATCACTTTCATTTTTCTTAATCGTTTTTTCACATGGCGTGTAGGAACACTGGAAGTAATCATGCAAGGTGTTTGATTTGTTTTTAATCACACGCAAGAGGCTGAGGGCTTCACACACATTTGCATAGGGATACGAGGAGTGCAATCTATCAATAATTTAATGCATGTGCAATTCGATTATTGTGCAGTACGCAATCAGGAAATATTACATGAGAGATGGACAATTTACTTAATATACAATGATAGAAAATATGGAGAACATACATGTACATGTACCTGTATATATCTCTGTTTTTTAAAACTCTATGTACTGTAGCAGGGAATAATTTTCCTCAAATTTTTTGATTAGCAATTTCAGCTGATGGATAAATATTTAAAAAGAAATTCTGTACATTTCTATGGAAGAAAACTGCTACACAAAAGATATTTTGTATAGCAGTCATGCAAAAATGCATAGCAAATTGCGATGCGATACCAGGAAAATTATTCCCTGTGTAGTCTACATACATGTAGCTTTCTGAATATGAGCGGCCAATATATTTGGTGGGTTTATTCCATAACCTATATTTCCCTCTTTCACTCTCACACTCCTTTCCTCCCCTTCCACATGTGTGTGTATGAGTGTTTGTATTACAATATTCCTGTCAAGAGTACAATAATTTCCACGATATCTTTCCACAAGAGGTTGAGGACAGTGAGCTCACAGCAAATAAAATGCTTTCCCTGATGACCAATGGCAAACCAGCAAATCGAAACTTAAGAAGACATGTCTGTTTGGTTATTTCTTATTAGAGGTAATTGTACCGACCCTGTGACTCAGGTTCTGGCTTTGCTCTTATCAACGATACACGACTGGTTTGAAAATCCTTTGTAGATCTCGGAAGAAAATAAGGGCCTTTCGATTGTCACGTCGACATAGTTAACTGCGACATGATGACTGGTACATCACTTGCCATTAAAAAGTAATGTTTCAAACTTGAATTAGTAAGAAGCCTGCTTCCATTAGTACTTGAGAGCAGTACTGCTTTCCAATCCCCAGCTGGCGCATCACATTGAGCTTGGCAGGCAGACAAACCAGCTTGTAAAGACATTCAAGCTAATCTTGAGCTCTTGTATGGGAATCGTATGTCAGGAGAGAACATGGCTATAATTCATTCTGGATTGTTTATCCTGCAGTAGATTGTTTGTCTGAACCAATAACATATATATTTAAGAAACTCACAAAACTAGCTGGAAATCATCTTCAATAAAAACCACAACTACCTGTGTTTATAAGCACATGGTGTCAGCCTGTTAGGCCTACATGTATTACCGGTACCCGTATTTCTTTATCTTTCCATGCTCGTTACTCAGCCCCTATACATTTTCTACCAAATTCGTTCGGCACATGTCATTTACTTGTAATCTTGAACATTCCTTGTAAGTTTTGTTGGATTCTGTGAGAATTTATTCTCTATCATTACCAGAACGCAAGCATATCTCTAACTCTGATTAAACAGGCAGACACAATTATTGATTTCTCGAAACATTTGCCAAGAGTCGAAGGCACAGAGGAGCAGAATAAATGATTTCTCGAAACATTTGCCAAGAGTGGAAGGCACGGAGGAGCACAATAAATGATTTCTCGAAACATTTGCCAAGAGTGGAAGGCACTGAGGAGCAGAAGTATCATCTCCTTTAGAGTCAGAAGGGCATTAACTCTATGAAATATAGTTTGAGGTACAACGCCCTTCTGGCTCCCAGCACACAATGCATGTCAGAATACAGTGAGGCCAGGCTCCAGATCAATGACAATCATTGACATGAATCAATACCTGCAAGTCGGTCTCTCCCGCCAGCGTCGTCGCATTATACCCGCTCATCTTTTATCATCAGTGACATCAGTGACATGTATGTGTGCATGATCCCTGCCCGTTCTCGGAAGAACTTATCAATTTTTTTTATCCTGCTAGACATCTTGACAATGAAAATCTTCTGTACACAAGATTTACAACATCCACTAGATGTAATGGAGGAGGTACATGTAGAATCGGAGTGGGGAGAAAAAGAATATCAGAAAGGGCGTTTACACTACAGGGAAAAGCCATCGTTTTGTCGGAAGTTGCTATTGCAACTACCCATTTGAAACATGTGCACAACTCACAAAAAACATAACTAGCAACAAAAAAAAAAACGATGCTGTTTTTGTTTTTTATGGTGGGGATGGGAGTTCCAGTTCCAGTTCCATGTAAATGGGCTTAAAGGGAAAGTCCACCCTGAACTTAAGTTGTTTTTAATAAAAGCAGAACAGTGAGAGGAACATATCAGTGAAGGTTTGACGAAAATCCGACAAAGGATACAAAAGTTATGAATTTTTAAAGTTTTAATTTTGTGACGTCACATGAGAGCTGATATGTTTCTCTCACTGTTCTGCTTTTATTAAAAACAACTTAAGTTCAGGGTGGACTTTCCCTTTAATGATGCTATCCCCTCATCATCTGTTTATTTTCTGCCTCAAAGCAATGACCATCTGCATGTACCCAAAGAGTTACCGTACGTGTACAATACATGCATGGACAGCCAGGCTGACAGTTACAGTGGCCCAGTAGGCCCATGAATGAATTTCAAATCCATATTCCTAAATTTGCTCAATTTAACCAGGATCACATGGTAACAGACCCTTATTATTTCACTCGGGATGCCAAATACTAAAGTGGAACCTGGAGGCATTAGATGATGCAAACTGAACTTTAGGGGGCTCAGCACTTTAATGCCAATTTTTGATGATTTTATGCAATAAAAGAAAGCTGCTATTAGTTCTGACAAATCCCAATGGGTATTAAGCTTCTCCATCAATTTCTATCAAACAATAATCCTTATTTCACAAATAAACCAGCCTTCAAGCCCAATTTAGTACTTTAATTAACAATTTCTAATCTAAACTTTTAGCCGAAGTAAAGCTTGGAGGGAAAAATTCAACTTGAGCAATATTGGATCATCAGCAAGTATATGAACGTCTTTCGGTTTATACAAATTTGAAGGCTGTAATTTATGGTTTAATCGTGGCTATTCATGTATACTTTGCACACAAAACATACATGTAACTGTACTAGTGAGATGGATATCGTATTAAACCTCAGCCTGTAATATTCAGGTTTTATATCGTGAAGAGAATGTAAGATTCATAAATTGTGGAATAACCATGCAATGGTGTTCCTGCGTTCCACTTCAATCTCGTTCCATTTGGGGGGAAAGAAGGAACACCTGTTATTAAAGGTTACTGTGATGACATCTTTGATTGTGTAGGACATGCTTTAGTGTATGCAAGTAGAAAAGGAGACTGTGGGTATATTCACTGACCCAAAATGCAATCATGAATACCTACATGTACACTCCAGCCTGGTACAGAGTCAGAAGATGTTATTCCATAAGCCTGTAGAACGCGACCATGTTTTTAAACTGAACTTATTTCAAAACACTGATTCTGGCCCAAAAAATTGATGTGTAAACACAGCCGAAGAAGGGTGGTTGTGATGACATCTTTGATTGCGTAGGACATATGTTAAGTGTATGCAAGTGGGGAAGAAGGAGACCCTTGATATATTCACTGACCCCAAGGCAATCACGAAAACATGATTCCTTGTCTGATCATGCTCCTGCAAGAGCCCGTTTCCTATCAGCTACAGATACAGTACATTGTACATGTGTAAATCATGCAGAGCCATCTCATGCAGAGTTTGGCCAACTTGGTTTCTAGTGCTCACATCATGGCATACCATCTGCTGATACTAATAGCCAGAAAGGCATCAACTCATACCATTTCATGCAGATTTAAAGGTAAAGACCAGTATTGGAAACGCCCCAATTTCAAAAAAAATGAAATGGAAGCTCTCATTAGTCCAATCATGTGAAAGAATATGTTTTGACTAATACATGATGATAAAACATTTGCCGGGAAACCGCCTACTAATTCATATATTTGGTAAATTTGTTTCTCTCATGGTCTGTGAGAGATACAGGGTAGTCCCATATACATCATTCTGTGTATAGTGCTTGTAACTTTACGAAGAATGGGCCTAATTTCTTATCATTTTGATGATTCCAGAACCTTGCAGATGCTAGATGCTAGATGATCAACCTTTTCTGATCGATTCCACAACGTTTCTTTCTCAATGCAATCACATGACCATTACTGGTCTTTACCTTTAACTCCCTTCTGGCTCTCAATAGATGATAAAAAATCTGTTTGGTGCTTGCCATACAAAGCAGAATTTGCCATATTGTGACAGACTAGAACCGAGTTGGCCAAACTCTGTATAGATGGCTCCGGTTAGCTGATGAACCAAAGTCTTGTCCCGATGACGTCATGGTGAATCAAAGTTACTGAAGTCCTTGTAGCCTGGGCTAATGCTCATAAGCACCTGGGACACCTGAGCACTGCAAATTGAAGTTTACGTTCATAACATTTTAAAATTTTGAAATGGAACTCAGGCAGAAAGACCCTAAAAATGTCAATCCAGACCCATATGAAAAACAGCTACTGCACTGTTGAACCTTGTTAATCAATACAAAAAAATATATAATTATAATTATATAATTTTTCTTTTTAATGATCCTTTTCAGGGGGAAAGGCCAAGAAAAACAAACAGTTTTAAAATTTGGGACAGGACAGTCAACTGAAGAATATACAGTAGGCTTACTCCGTGTTCTCTATTTCACAAACAGATTGATACATTCTGGTAAACTGGTGCTAAGAAAAGGTTAAATATTTTTGCCTAGATTAGAATTTGAAATGGAGTTGTGGTTCAACGTGATCAACCTCACAATTTCCCACGAGTGTGGCTTATGTGTGAATCATTGTCAACTGTATGAATTTCAAATGTATAAATTGGTTGACAAATTGGTTGATCAATGGTAAGAGCAGTTACACAGTCACTGATCAATGGACTAGAATTTGTAATTCAGCTTTGAGATGTCGTTATCAAAAGGATAAATGTGTTTTGGCCGTTTATGAACATTAGATTTTGAGAGGGAATTGTGGTTCGATGTGGTCACAGCCTCAGGGATCTCTCTTGTGTGCTGGTGTGTGTATTTCATGGTCAACTTGATGAAAAATAAGTTTCACATTGATACAGTGGGTGATTCTATGGTTGGAGCAGTTACAGTAATGAAGAAATATTGGCAAAGTAAGCTATATTATGAGCCACAATTGCAAACATTTAAAAAAAATAATAACAATAAAAAGTGTGCCATAAATGAGTGTGCACCTTTTCCTCATCTTTGCCTGCAAAAAGTTATTTTTCTCTTTGCTTTTGAAAACTTCACTAGTCCTGTCAAGTGTCATGAAACCATTTCACATCTTCTACAGATCGACCCTAAAGTAGAGTTATATGTAGATTTATTCAATCATTAAGAATCCTTTCATTAAATAACATGATTAATGATAGATTTACTTGTTGAATCCATGCTACGAACAGCACTTCATTGATTTAAAAGTAACTCTCCTCCAGGCATTTCATGTTATACCGCACTGCAGCTGAATCCATAGTATACAATGATGCAACCAATTAGCATACGGTACACGTTCATGTATGTATGTGAAGCCTTGCTCAAAGGTGTGCAATAAGGGTAATGGAGAGTGAGAAGGCATATGCATGTACACTGTAATTACATGTACAACTAATTGGCCTTTCATTCAATATGGCTTGGAACAATGAAACAGATGATACATGTATGCCTCATTAAAGTAACATTCCAATTTGTAATCGATTGATTTGTGGAAATTTAGTCATGTATTGTGCATACTTGTGCAAGAAAGAACTTTTCAATATATAGGAGCACAAAGAACATAATCGAGTGTGAACATACCCAGCCTAAGACAAGTGGGACATTTACTAAGCTTTAGTTGCAGTACCATTTCATGGTATAGACAGAGCTCAGATGTTTGAACTGAAAAGAAAAGATTGTCCCTTCTTTTCTCTGAATATGTGGTCTACAGAAAAGATGTACATGTATAGGAACACAAAGAACATAATCAAGTGTGAACACACCCAGCCTAAGACAATTGGGTCATTTACTAAGCTTTACAGTTGTAGTTGCGATATCATTTCATGCTAGACAGAGCTCAGACGTTTGAACTGAAATGAAAAGGTCAACACTACATTTCAAGATGATTCAGCTTGCCTTAACCCCGTAATTTGAAAGGGTTGTATTTTCTTATCGCTTCAATCTACATGTCAGAAAGTGATCACAGCGGAGCAGAATCGAATGTTGTTCCACTCGGTCCATAAAGCGCTCATGAATTTATATTAACAAAGACAAAGTCTGCAAAGAGCCGTGGGGGGCTTTGCTCATGTAATACAGAGTTAAAGCTCTTCTGACTCTCAACAGAGTCAACAGACGACAAGTCCTCCACCTCCGGGAATCCTTAATTAGGACAAGAGACATTCAAATGTCAAAGGATAAAAAAGAAAAAGTTTCAAGATTGTTTCTAGTTTTGATAAGCCCAACCCTATCCTTCCCCCCCCCCAAAAAAAAAAATCATTGCATTGAAAATCGCAAGATACTACAATACAAAGCTACATGTACTATGAAGTGTTTGTTTTTTATCTTTATCTCCTTCAAAAAAATTAAATGTTACGTATCATTGTAAGCCTGGTCTAGATTGCACAATGAATTGATACTATTATGAATACAATTGTCACATGTAAAACTTGTATATTGAGTGCTGTTCGCGATTTGTAAAAAAAAAAACTTCCATAAGCATTAACTGCTGGCATCATCAGATCATCATAGCGACCAACTTTTTAATACCGGTAGTTTTACTAAAATTCAAAAGAAATCTTGAATTGAACATCCTAATATCTTGCATAATTATACTTTGTTACAAAATGGAAGTTATCATAGATCGATGTGAGAGTATAAAGTATGTTTCATTCCCATATCCATACGGTCTCGTTACTGAATCTTATCTTGTAAACATGCCACTCTATTTCAAAAAGCAATTATCCCTCTAACAGCACAGTATCCATTATACACCTAATCAGATTATAAGGGGCATGAAATTACCTCTATTGTCTCTCGCTGGGATTTTGAGTGATCACTCCATTAAATCTGAAATAGATATGCAGATCGCTCAAAATAGCCTCCAAGCAAAATAATTGGTGTACTGTACATGTACGTAAAACAGACATGTATGTATTATATGTATAGATGGATGTTATTTGTAATTTCTAAAAAAAGAAACATTAGTGACATTAGTCTACCGGTATTCTACCTCTCACGTTTGGAGGTACACAATAATTGGTGACTTAAAATGGTCACTACCGGTATAGCTGTATGTTCAAACATGAACATGTATGGTCTTGCTTTCTTTACGTTCTTTATCAATTCTTTTATCAATTTTTTCTTTCTCCTTTCTTATTTTCTTTTCTTTTCTTTTATGCAATTTTGAACAATTCAGCCAATACTTGCACACTGTGGAGCGTAGATACACGTAAACTTTAAAACTCAAATGAATACAAATCCTTACTGTTATGACATCATGAGCGATGAAGAATTTTTCTTGTTTTTATAGTGTGCGCTACATGTTTGTACTTGTAAGCCTTTACATGTTACCACTTTTATATCTTCACTGTATGGCAAAGAAATGATGATTCATGGTAGACGCTTCTGAAGTTCAGCTTTAATTCTTCGTCCAATAATTCGTCTCCTTCGTCTCCAGCAACATCCATGTACTGTATGCTTGTATTTTGTCCATCAGCAGAGGTCTCCCCCTTTCAGACCATCAAAATAACATGTTGATGACAATACGACATTCTGTAAACTGTATAACGACGGTTATTTTACCTGATTCTTCATACCTGTATGTCTCTGAACAACAGCAGAATTATCCCAGGCCATAGTACCCCTACCCCTGACCTATTAAAGTACCTACCCTTGACCCTTATCTTTACCCTATTAATACATTGTAGACGTAACAATGTGTGGTGGGGTACTTTGCGGTTAAGCCAATGATTTTTGTAAACGTTTTCTCTTGTCTGAAAGGGCTAAGAGTCACCAATCTCGGCTAGCCCGCACTTTTTGCAAAACAACATGATTCAATTTTGCTAAATGTCACTCTTGCGTCTCTCTCACTGCCTTCCTGAGTCCAGGTAATTCATTATATTTATCCATAGTAGGGAGTAGGGTACCACAGACAGGTCAATGTTAGTGGACAAATGAAAATAACAAAAGCTTGAGGTACGTACATGCAATACTGTATGTGAAGCTAGAAGAACAGTCGGTGGTTATCAGCTGTCCGCTAAATAACCCCGCGTTCAGCCTACCAAGATTCATCGTATGGCTATACGATTTTAAATTTTGTCTGGTCTAAACTCAATAATAAAGAATCAGGATTCCACTCTAGACTAAACATAGTGTCATATGAAAAGCATACAACTGGGCTGGGCTTATCGTGAGAAAGCAGTAATGATTGGCCAGCTGTCATATCAACTTACCTCCTCAAAATTAGTTTCTATTTACCATGTTTCTTTATACTGTATTGTTTCTAGTTTGTATGCTCCTTTCACTATAGTGTATGTATGATTCTTTATACAACGTTTGTTTACACAAGTTTCACAAAAATTTCCTATAGTCTGAATGTGCTGCAAGAAAGTGTCCTTAATAGCCTAGGCAGAGAAATGGCTTTGACATTTACTTAAAACATTAAGAGTCATAAACATGATACATTTTGGAGATTCGGTGCATTCTGAAATGAAAAGCTGAGAGTTTCATTCGTTGTTTGCATTATCCTATGTTCAAAAGAATTAACAAGTGTAAAAAATACTACTATTTACTTTATTTGAGCATTTCATTGTTATTTTTGTTTCGTTTACAGGACAGTGTTTATGTTTTTCTCAGCAGACTTTTGTATATTTCCCCTGCATATTTTTCTGAGACACTAATACAAGATTTCCAGCTTCTTTGAGCTTTATATCTAAAGAGCTAGATTGTACATCACTGTCAGATTCCAATTGCTTCTTTCTTTCTTCACAGTCTCTAGAGATCAACATCGTCAGAGAGCAGTAATAAGTTATTCCAGATCTCAGCTATAAGTCTCAATCATTTGTTCAGGTATTTTATGGTCAGTTACAATGTAGTATAGGAGGTTGAGTAGCTTATTGCCAAGTTTCAGACGTATTTTCAACTACCGGTACCGGTACTTTACTTTGTATGTATTAGTCCAATGAAGCACAGGTCATCTACATGTACATAATTATTATTGTTATACGTGTATATTTTATCATTATACATGTACATGTACCTCACATGTATTCAATATACATGTAGTTGTAAATGGATACATCTGTCATGAACCAATCATTGAAAACTAATTTCAGCGGGTGTTTTACTCAGGACCAGCTTGGGGTAGCGAGAGACATTACAAAGTGCATTAGGCGTCTTGGATAATGGGGTTGGTCTTCCATTCTTCTCCCCTGTCACTTTCCCCATGGGGGGGTTTCACAAAACTTGTCATTGGCAGTGTTTGTTAATAAGCTACTGAAATCCTGGCTTCTTATTGGTTATCAGCAGACTTGTCACTGATTTTTGTCATTTGTCATTGAAAAAAGGCTTTGTGAAACGGGCCCCAGGAGCTCCCTTCGACTCGGATGCATGTTAGTACCACCATAATGCAATCATTGGGGACTGATCTGCGGCGGCGACGGGGATGGCTTACTCAGCTTGCCGACATGTCTCATCCCAGAAAGATTGTGACACACTGAACGAACGAAACCCAACTCATCAAGTCCTCTTTTCCTCCGCTCGCTCTCCATATTCATCTCAATATACCACTTTAATTGACAAGTCTGCCTTTCCCCATAACTACTCCCCATCAACTCCCTACTTCATCTCATTCAGTGCACCCCCACCCCCCCCCCCCCCCC
>BEXV01000166.1:128459-146100 GCA_003118195.1 Hemicentrotus pulcherrimus | reverse complement strand
GTGTGAATGACCCGAGTGCCTCATCACTAAGCCCTGAATGGAAGGCTTTCTGAGAAATTGAGATCATGATTTGCATGTCGCCAAATGATTGTTAATTTCTTTGAGATGGGCTATATACAAACAAAAATGAAAATTTCAGTCTCCACGTCCAAATGCCATCGAATATAATCACAATAAAATGCAGTTTCTTAGAGACTGGAACTTTGACATTTTCCCAAATCTATGAGGAGAAATCCGGTGGCATTTGAAACATTGACTAGAAGATTCACGCAACCTTTCCCTGTCCCATTTCCTAAATTAACTTCACTAAAATGGCCGACTTTCTTTCAATCTCTCAATCTACTTCTCTCTCCTTAAAGGTACATCAAACTGTATCGTACATGTACATGTAGGTGTTATCTAACTTTTTCGATACAAAATTTACACATATTTTTTTTTTAAATACATATTGGTTACGTATAGACATAGACATAGAGATATATTTAGAAAGACATGTTTCATCTGTTTGGGGTCAGAAGGAAATTAACTCATATCATTATACATAGTGTTATCGCCCTTCTGGATCTAGACAGAAAATTTGCTCTTCTTTTATTTCTCTTTTTTCTCAGTATATTTTGTACAATTATTTGGGAGGAAGGCCAAATTACCCTAAATTACCCCTTATTTCTTTCTTTTTTGACAGGGATGGGTACTGTACACTTTGTTTTTAGTTATCATGATGTCCTTTAAAAATCTGGAAATATTTGTTTATCCCAAAATTATAAATAGTGCCATAAAATGTCATCTAAATGTACTGAAATCGAAGAAAAATGGTGCCTCAAAGCCAAAGACAAAATATTGATATATTTTGAGCCAACGGGTACAAGACCTTCAGGTTGATAGGAATTTTTTTGACATTTACTGAACTTAACCCGTTGACTACTGAAATGTATAGGTCCAATAAGCTTAACACATGTACCACCAGGTTCCCGTAAGCAAAGGGTTAACACCATCTAGAAGAGACCTTTAGAACTGAAAAAAGGCAGTTTTTATATTGTATTCAGTTTGGCAAGTAATTTGTTGATGTTTTTGACATTTTTGAGAACCAAAAAGGTGTTTACCTTGTGTAAAAATATATATAGGCTAATGTCTTTCTGGCTTTAATTACATACTCCATATGGGTTCTCTAAATGCCAGTGCCATGTGAGTAACTATGTGGTCGTTGTTAAATGAAATGAAATCTGAATTTGACGCACTACATTTTGTAGATCCATTTACACAGCCAAACACCATTTTCAAAAATGATTGATAATGGGGACTACCATTTACACTACTGGAAAAACCCATTAAAAAATCATTGAAGTTTGCTCATACCGCTTTTTGGGGTGAGTTTGGGGTGAGTTGTGCGCACGCCCGGCATGTGTTAGCACTGAAGCGAGGAAAGACACATGAACAGAAATCATTAATTTCAATACCGAACTTTGCATTTATACTGCAAAAATCAGTGAAAATTTGGCACGCGTTTAAAAAAAAAATCAAACTCCAGAGGTGGATTTTTTAATTTATCTTTATTTTGGTCACGTGTGCTTGTAGTTGCACCGGAATGTGAGATAAATTCGATGATTTTGGGCTGGTTGCAGTGTAAATCCAGCTAGTGTTTACGATATTTGAATTTGTGTTGTGAAACAGGTGTTATGAGCACACAACAGAGTCAGATACTGGCGCTGTAAAAGAAGCCATCATCATCAAATGTAGGAGTCACAAATAGATAGAAAGCAGGTTTCATAACATAGTTAATTCTATGTTTGGCAAGTCTTTGAGAAAAAAAATCACAGACAGGCTTTCTGGCAACCTACGTTGTAGCAGAGGTATGATTGCAGGTGGGGTCGAATGATGTGATTTTTGTGGCAAACAGTTCCTCCATATTATGCAACTCCAAGGCTGTTGAAGATGCTTTGGCCATTGTACCATGGTGTCATTTTGATCCGAAGCAGAAGTCACCAAGCCCAAAGCAACAAGAACAGGAGTTGGGTAACATAACATGCCGACGCACTAAGAAGGACAGCACAAGTCAAGGAGTGCGAGACTATCAAAACCTTGCACATATGTTGTAGGCCCACAAGTACATACTGTAGTAGTAGTTGAACATGACAGATGGGTAACCCCAATATCTGGTCTAGATAAGCAACCTATCACCCTGCCCTGGTTCAGATATTCTGATTTACAATCCATCCTGCTATCGGCAGAGCGCCACAGAGGTCCATCAAGAGGTCACATGGCGATAACATAGCAAGCCTATTATCGAGGCAGGTCGAACGGAGTGCCGTGACTCGATAATTAGGAACCATGCTTACATTGATTTTGGGCGTCAGGTTCAAAACAATTAACTGGCGGAACAGCTGTTTGGGGTTGCAAACAGGTCGACATGTTCTTGGACCTTGGCCTGGATTTCTTGTAAATACACCATAGGCCTGTCCTCATCAGCTCGTAATTGTCATATAGCCTGCAATTTCTGATTTGGGAAATAATCCTGAAGTTACAAATTGTGTCTTGATCAGCTCAAAACTTCACGTCGAAACTTGAAACTTGAGCTGGAGAAATTTGCACAAGATATTTTGCTCAGCGTTCGAGCATAGTGCGCATATAGCGGGGTATTTCGCCAAATAGAGGGATATTTTGCAAACTAGCCCAAGATATTTTGGGATGATTATCTTGACCATATATATCCTGATAATTGCAACTTTGGGATGACGAAGACGCAAATTAACTGGATAATATGCTATCGGGATAGTTCAAATAGCGGCATATTTGGCAATCTCGAGCTGATGAAGATAGGCCTCATGAAGTACCGGGCAGAAGAGCACAAATATCAATAGTGCCCAGCCTGTGGATTTGTCTAGGATTTTTCGAAAAGTTTCTTTAATTACACCTATACAAAACATTTCAGTCTGGACTACATTGTCTTCAGTTGTTGTCGGAACTACTGCAGAATATCCCATCACACAAGTTACCCTTACCCCACCCTCATCATAACCCCAACCCTGATCCTAACCCTAACCCCAATACACTGCACTGTTGTGTGGTAGGGATTCTGCGGTTAGCAAGATTTTCAACAATTTTAGCTTATGAATTCTTGTTATCAATTTTTCTCTTAGAATATTTATCTCCATAAACATCTCCATATTTGCAATTGTAATTTTGTCTGAAAATAAAGTTATCAACATTATAATCACTATGCAAAGAGCGTAGTGACTGTATGAGTATAATTACAGAAATATGAATAAGAATCTACTTATTATTGATATAAAACCTTCCAAAATAAATTAAAGAAAAAAAATTACCACAATTTTTGAGTTTCAGACTTTATACTATCACAATCACAATCCATACACTGTGCAAATCTGGAAAGTCTCCAACCTCCAATCTTGTGCAATTGATACCAAATAGCGTTTGTGCACCACCTACAAATCACAGTGGATGCTAGACCATACCTTCAATGCATTGAGCTTCTTATCCTTTTTTTTCTCAATTTTTTAATTGCACTTTTTATCCATATGCCCACCCAGTCACTCACCCCACCTAATATTCCCGAATTCATAAATCTTGCAAATTCATGCTGGGTACCGGCCTGCCCTCAATCAATGTGGGCGGTTTCGTGAGAAAGAGAAATTGCAGAGAAACAGTCACTGTTATTAAACAATAAACAGGGCATGTCTTCTGTGTAGTGTCATCCAGTTCTTAGAGAAGAAGAAGACCTCCCAATTATCTTTGCCCTATACCACGCTAAAATAATTGTCACCCGTGGGAATAAATTAGATCTTTCTATCGATCAAAGCAGTTTTGGAGGAGCGGCGATTTTGGAGACGTGATACGGCTTGGAAATTAATGATTTCTACTGGAAGCATCTGTTTCGGTTTCCTCCTTGCCCTTTCCATAGAATTTGCTCTAGACAGGTAACTGTTGATGCAAACGTAATTTCAAATCTTTTTATCACAAAAAGTTGCTGGTCTGAATCCCAGCCCGGCACCTACGATCTTTGGCAAGACATTAATCTGCATTGGCCCCCCCCCCCCCCTAGGTGTAAATGGGTATCTGACAATTGCTGGGGCTAGTAATAATTGCAGGGCCCTCCTGAAGAACAGTGTAAATATTGTTGTTGTTGTTGTGGTTATAATTATTATCATTATTATAACTCTTATTATTATTATTATTATTATTACTTTTATTATCATTATTAATTTTAATATCATTATTACTTTTATTATCATTATCATCATTATTGTTGTATTAAAGGGGGTGTAGCATGGCAAATACTGGTTAACGCCATCTACGACTTCTTTTGACAACTGCACGTCAATGAATGGACATCATTAATGGTCAGCGCGCTAGCGTTTGCGAAATAGACCAAAGTTCTCCTCACGCTTCGGTTTCACGTATGTTGCATGCACGTGCATACTGCGGTCGCGTCGTCCATGGTCGTATTATAACCGATTGGCCCCGAGTCAAGCCACGGGAAAGACACGTAGTCTCGTCTTGCTACAACCCCTTTAAAGCTTGCAAGACTTACCTCGGCTGCAGGGGGATGGACATCCACTACGTGAAGCCACTGCTTGAAGTTGGGGTACCTGTTGAGCTCACTGCACCCTGACCCGGCGTCCATGCCGTGCTTGCTGCTTGCCAGCTGACGGCCAAACAGGTGAATAAGACGACCCTGAAACGATCAAAACAAAAAATAATCGTTGAGTAAAATGTTGTAACATAACAAGGAGTTTTTAAAAAAATGTTTTTAGGCATCATTTAGAATTGAAAAACTGGTGAAACCAATGATACAGAAAATTTAAACTTTAGCTTGTGAAAGGAGATATTTAAACAGATATAAATTGCCATTAAACAACAATCCTCTCTATGTAATTCTTTAATGAAACATGAACAAAGATTAAAAGCATTGTTTTACAAATGGGATTAAGTCCTGGTACATAAAGAGCCCTTATCGATGCACAAAATAAATTCAGGCATACTTTTGGTCAAAGCTTAGGTCTACATGTAACTCGATCATAATAGGAAAAAAATATCACAGTTGGGAAATAAAATTGGCCAAAGTGAGTGGGATAACTACTTTGTGTCGGTTTCACTCCTACCCATGTTACTAAGAGTAAACTTGATACAACATTCCCCTATTTTTTTCTTTGGATTATTTTGGGGAAGGATGAGGTTATTTTCGTTACCAGTTGGTATGGAGCAGAAGATTAACTGCTATGTGAATCACATTTCATTAATCCAACTTTTTCTTCGCATTTTTCATTTTCACCACCCTCGGTGTGAACTTTGCATGGGAGGAAGTTACAAAGGGTACACTCATCACATTGTAATAACGTCAGCTTTATTTTTCGCAGAATGTCATTGTTTCAATCGGATGACATCAGACGGACTATAAATCAAGTTTTAAGCAAAATAAAGGGCGGCTTCCATAAACACCTCTGCTTTCCTGCTGAAAATATCAAAATTACAGCAGTGTTTTGAAACCTTCTGATGAATGTCAATATAATTACTGGTAACCAATTATGTGCAATTTTACTCTGGTTTAACCATCATTTTTCATTATTGAATGGACAAGGTTTATTGATAAAAAATCAAAATCGCAGCTCAAAGCTGATTGCATCTTGAATTTACAAATCAAAATGTAACATGTGATATTAAATAGGTAAATATAAAATTAAGACATTCGGTAGAGAAAATGATATAAAAGTAATAGAAAGAAAAAGTACAAGAGAAAAATAAATGACAAAAAAAATAATCAAGGAAAGAAAAGAAGAACAGAAAAGAAGGAAAGGAAACATAGTTCATTACTTTGTTATAAAATAAGAGTTTACAATTGATATGTTCATGCTTAGTATTAAGGAGGTCATACATATACATTGTATGTACATGTGAATAGACCAATTGATTATGTTTTTCTTTTTTGTTTTCATTCAGTGGGGAAATGGGGAAATCACAAGTACCAATTGTCCATTCACAGTTTATTTTGGATCATTAAGATCATAATTGATCATAAATAACTGCTAATTTAGACTTCATCTAACCACATGTAGAGATAGGGTATAGATGGAGAATGATTTAAAACCTTTGTGGTGAACTTGTGGTGAATTTTCCACCTTCGAAACTTCATAAAATAAAGACACCCACACAAGAGTCCCCATTGTGTCTACATTTCATGTGCATGTGAAGGATATCACCAAGCAGTTCTTGATGACTGGTGCAACAACATAACAATGTGAATTATGACCATAAGGATGTCCTATGGTTACTGGATTCAGTGCAACCTACATGTACACACACTACTGGAGGGTTTTGACTCTTGTCAGTGACCTTTAGGGACCGTTTGATAAAAATTACCCCAAATCAGAAGATAATTTGGGCATTCCCCCTCACCTGCAACTGTGCTTACAAAATACAACTGGATATCAAAGAAATACAGGTTTAAAAGAGACAAATTTCTTTAAGTACACAATTTTACACTTTGTCTCAAAATTGAAGACAGGTTTCTACTCAGTGAAATTACTTTGATATATTACTACAAATCATTATTTAAAACCTTTAAGGCCAAATAAAAAATTTAAAAACATGTTTAGCATCCTGCCTTTTTGAAAAATAGGAAGGAGGAGGCCATTTTTTTTCCCTTCAAAATGGCCGCTCGGTACTTTTTCCCTGACAGTCAGGCTACTTTTCAAGATGGCGGCCGGCATTTTTTTTTTAAATAAAAAAAAGAAACATTTTAGCAGTGTTTTTCATAGGAGGCCCCCTAAAAGGAAGCGGGCAGGGACGCTAAACATGTATATATTTGTTAATGGCCTAATATATCATTTGTTTGAAAGACCTACATGTATGCCTGCAATACTCGGTGAACGTCGTCATTTCTAAGAATAGAAACTGGGAATAATTGTTTTTTTCCTTCCAAGCGAGAAATAAATGAAGCAGATAACAAAATACTTGGAAAAGGGGGAGAAAAATGAAGGCCTTCGTCTGCCCTGTGAATGTGTACAGCTGTTCCTTTATCAAAGGGCGTTCACTGCAGTCACATGGGTGCTTGCGTGGGCGTGGGATTTCTGGCTAGAGATGTGAGATTCTTGCTCCCTAGCCCGACTGCCCGCTCGCTCGGTTGGCCTCTTGTTTTCTTTCTCTCAAAATAAAGAGTATGATCTGTCTCATGCATGTACATGTATGTCATTATGCTAATGTTGGTTACATAGGAGGGTTCCTACAAATCACTAAAAGATGGAGTTTATCATTTTCACTTGTAGCTATTGCAAAACCTTGTAATATTGTGCAATAACATTCAACGTGGTATTCCCTCTAGTTTTCTTTCTTTCCAATAGGAGTAAAATCTGTCTCATAAGTTCATCACATACATGTACAGTATATTCATCTCANACCCCCCCCCCCCCCCCCAAGTTAGACTACAATCTCAAGAGTATCAGATTATCAGACTGATTAACCGTATAGTACCAACAATATTTTCTTCTTCTTTTGTTTTCAATATCTTGTTATGCTCTACAGTTGTTTTCTGCTATCATTCAACAAGGATCTACAAATTTACAAAACATATAAACATACCATCTGTATCACATTGCTTCCAAATAAACCCCCGGTAGATTAAGAGTTTGTTTCATGTGCGTTGGCTTGGCAATGTGCAAATCATTCAAGGAAGCAGGATATCATGATCTTTGAAACCAACACTGATTCCACTTGTGTTTATGAAACAATAACCATGGTAATTAACTTTTTACAACAGTAACATACTACAGTATGTAGGCAAAATATCATTCAAAGTAGTTTGTTTCACAACAGAGTCAAACTGAATAGCTGACTGGTGATTTTGTTGACCTTATGATTTGTTAAACAGAGCAGTAAAGAGATTTTTTTTTTTGTTTAAATAGAATGACGTTAGTTCTCAATATGGAAATGTACATGTAGATATTTTACATCATATTTTGAAACCCATTAATGCAATTGAAGTCTGTAAAATCATTGAAATTACTGCCTTTTTTCTTTCAGCAGTTAACTCTTACCACTATACCCTGTACATCAACTTATGGTTCAAATCATATTTGTGAAAGGCTGAGATGCAAAATTGCATTCATTGATAATCACTGCATGGTTTCTTCTAATGATGATCATTATGCGGCATCATATTGAATTATGCGGCTTCATATTGAATTATTTGAACTGCAATCAATGTTTAAAAGAGAGTATCATGGACATTTTGGAGAAGAAAAGGCTGTGAAAATATTATTAAAATTAAATATTATTTTTCTAATGATACTTGAAGTTGCAAGCAAGGAAATACATGCAGTTTCTTCAGGGGTTACTCCGTAGACCACTCGACTCATACCAAATATGATGTGATTGTTGAAGAAATATTTATGATATGTACAAGTGTTGTTTTACTACGTGTATTAAACTCTTTTTGTCAAATATGCATAAAGAGAAACAATAATGATCAAGATTATTCCCATGAAAAAGCAAAGGTTCGCCCAAGTGGGTGTTTATAGGAGCTTTATTAGTACCAAAATAAATACTAAGAATTGCTTGTAATACATGTACAAGTAGCTATAAAGAGCAAGTTTATTGATATTAATCACTACAGCCACTGTAAAAAGAAATTACTCAAATCACCCCTTCATATTTACTGAAGGTTGGGATAATTGTAAGAGCAAAATCAGAAGCAAATTTGAATGGTGCTATTATTAACACTTTTTTCCTTTGAATTAATTTTCTGTATCAATCTCTTTTTTAATATAAATACCAAACTCTATGGTCAATGGAGAAGGAATAACTGGCCATTGACCTGTAATGTACATGTAGTATTCATATACAATGTACATGTACATGCGTAAATTCCCATTCCTGATCTCCTTACATACATGTACATGTACCTGTGCATCAGGGTATGCCAGTTTCTATTAACATGAATCCAGGCACCCTGAAACCGAATCCACCAGACTGAAATTAGGAATGCGAGACCAACTGCATTTTGAGGAGTCAGCGAGAGGGCAGACCAGAATTTACTACCATTTCAATCATTCTGCTTGTCAATGTCAGGGCTGGACAACCTAAATATTGACTGTTTAAAGCAATAAGGGCATTAAGTCTATGTTACCTTTAGAATTAATGCCCTTCTGTCACCAAAAAGATGCACTACTCCAGTAGGTATTTGAGCACAAGCAAATGTAACATTATTATAATAAGTATGTTAGGTTCTTAACAGATTATATTAATGATATTTAATACAGGTACATATCTGGGCCCTGTATCATATAACTTGTTATCAATAACAAACATTACATTTCCATGACTTATTTGCTCTCAGCCAATCACAAGTCACGATTTCAGTAGCTTATAACGGTTACTGTCACTTTTTACTGATAACACGTTTTATGAAACCGGTCCCTGCATGATCCAGGCATCTCCCTCCCTACACAAACACACAGAATGATCCTTGATAGGACACGTACTTTATACAGTAGAAGTAGGCCACGTTTTAATTGCAGGCCAACTTGAAGGAGTCCTTTGATAAAAATCAATGGGAAATCTATAATGGAAGGACAAAGTCAGAAGTGACAATACCAGCGCCGCAGTCTCTAAATATACTACAAATTATGAAATTAATAGCTTTTTTATGAGGTAAAATCTTATTTAATAAAAAGATAAGGCCTTTAAGAATGATTTTCTCAGCTTCCCCTCCTTCTCACCACAAGCACAAGTCTGTTGCTCATGCTGTTGTTTTGTGAGCGAAATAACAATTTTCTCCAGAGGGATGTTTAAATGTGAATCACGCTGATCTATTTCCAGCTTACTATTTAGTGCAACCTTGAACTGTCCAGGCACTGGCAACATGCTGAAATACAGCCAAGAAGACGTCCTTTTATTCCTAGTAAGACTAGAAATAAACCAGGTTTCACTACAAAGACGCTGCTTTTGATTTAAAAAATGCAAGTGTTTCATAAGCGAGATAGATGGATCCTTTTGGACTGCTACCAATTTTATTTTAGCTACGTGTGTACATCAAAAGTACAGTCTAACCTGCTTATAGGGGAATACTGCTCATAACAGTCAGGGGAGAAAAAAATAAAATCTTTGCAGACAAACAATCATAGACAACAGGTTTCCATGAGAGAACACTATGCAAGGGGAAGTGGTGGTGGATTCTTTCTATACAGGTGCAAAATATATGAGCGTAATCTGTCTGTTTAGAATAAGAGCCTGAAAGTCATTAACTCTATGTAAAAGTATAGTTTTAACACCCTTCTTCCTTTTCAACTGTTCAAATTATGCCTAGGTAGCTTACATGTACTGTATGTTTCACGATGGTTGGTCTACATGAGTAAGGGATATCAAATAGTAATAGGAAATAAGAATTTTAAAGTTAAATATTATTTTTAACCATTTACTCATAATTTCAAGTTCAGTTCATTAATTTGATGTCATTTAATATGAATGTTTTTATATATATTGTATTTTACATTTGTAAAACATTGCTTTGTAGGCCGCGATGCACCGTTGTTCTTTTGTTCTCAATAAAACCATTATCAATTCAATTCAATTCAATACATGTACATGTAAATGGTTTGTTATAAAGATGCCTGGACGCCAAGACTAGAAAATTATGAAAAAGACAACATGCCTGGGAAGATTGCCAGCTCACAATGTCAATTGTTCCAAAAATCCCCTCATCATGTCCTCTGCACGTCCACTGCATGTGAATCCGCACATTAGGAACCTCAAAACAGAGCGCTGGATATTATCAAAAAGTTTGTTGCCCTTTGCCAAATGTGTACCAACCCAGCACACAACAACATTGCCCAACAACATGTCCCCAATGTGATGCATGAAATTTACTTCCATGGAATCACAGGAATGGGGAAATAACATGTCCCCACATTGATGTACGCCCACAGACACAACAGACCCTACCATGTACAGTATAATGTGTGAGAGAAGTGTTTTAAATGAAAACAAACAATAAGATTACAGTGGCAACCTCTCTATAAAGTCCACCTGCCTATAGTGGTCAATATAAATTCTCATTTTATGTGAGATTTCATTCATGAACTGTCCCAATTCTACTTCTCCAAATTTGTCTGCTTTCTTTTTAATTGAGTAGTAAACCATTTAGGCTGGTTTTCCCTTTAATATGTCAACCCTCTACTAAAAAACATGTGCAATATTTTAATTCTTTTTCGACTTGTTACTTTTCTGTCTGATATAATCTCATATTGGGTGAAGTAAACATACCAGAAATTCTCCCTGACGCCTTGTTGAAAGGGCCTAACACACTAGACGTGATCGATGATGCACTGCTTATAGCATGTGACGTACATGTACAAGATTAGTCATGCATTCACACACAGGTGAATTGCTTTCAGAAACGTTCTGATTATCGTTACTGCATGATACTTACATGCAAAAGGATACTGTCAAAAGGTAGCTTACAATTACAAACTTGCAAGTGCATTTAACTCTGTTCACACATGTGCAAGGCTGGAATTGGAATTGAAATTTGGAATTTGGAATTTGGAATTTGGAAGAACTCAATCTTCTGCATTGAGTCTTGTGAACCAAGTTAATAAAATGAATGCAAATGAAATAATTCAAACTTCACTTCACAGACAAAAAGTTGTTATGAAATATGAGCAGGGATGAGAGAGAAGAATTGCAATAGGCTCATGTAAATTTTGACAAGCGAGAAGGCTTGTAATTAAGGCAAAATCAATTTCTAAATTTCCACACTTTGGGGTACTTTCACATTAACTCAATATACATTTATTTATACTGTGCTTCAATCAATGTCAAGTCCTCAGAACTTGGTTGATGAATGAAATCGTTCAGTGCCAGTTTAAAAGGGGGGGTGACAACTCCTCCAACTCATCCGAGAGTGCGATGATGATGCACAAGTCATCACCAAGCATGTGACGTAGAAGACTAACATATCCCACTCCCAGGTATTGGTCGGCTCTATTTATAGGCTACAAATGGCTACAGAGCGCTGAATGAAACGTTGTGGCCCATCGTTCAGTGGCGGTGTGAATGGGGGGAGAGAGAACTCCTCCACAACCAACCCAAGAGTGCGATGATGATGCACAAGTCATCACCAAGCATGTGACGTAGAAGACTAACATATCCCACTCCCAGGTATCGGGTCGGCTCTATTTTTAGGCTGCAGACGGCTAAATTTAACCGCTAATCCCTTCAAGTTGATGATGGTATCACTATTAGCCGCACCACATTACGTTTCCATTAGACTGCCGGCCTAAAATGAACTTTGTTTTCCTTTGGCAATTAATGCGGGGTGATTATGAAGGGTTATTTTTAGTTTGTTAGGAATAAGACATCACTGGGTCATGTACATGTACTTTGACTCGTGATGCCTCATCCTTGACCAAGAAATTATTATCAAAATACACCATAACAGCATTAAGGATGAAAGGAATCTTAAGTGGTTCTTCAGGTTTTGTATTTCATGTGTAGATATTAATCAACAAACTTACACGAGAGGCTGATAAACATACATGTAGCCCCGAAACCAATTTGATAAACCATCTGTTTTTTTTACTGCCATTTAAACTATGGTTGTTGGCCTGCAAGCAAAGAGAGTCACATAACCAAAAATATGAAAATGAAATCTTATGTTATGAGAGCGAGAAATTTAGCTGGCGTTTAAAAAGAAAAGCTACTCCAGGTTTTTTTTTTATTTTTTTTATTTGGGTTTTTTGTTGTGCTTACTGGTAGCTGCTTAGTAATTTCCAACAAAATACCTGAATGTGAGAAAAATTTGCTTGCAGTGTAAATAATTAGAATAAATGTAAATAATTATAAAGAACTACCGGTATACAGTGTACATGTATGTATGCAAGAGCAGAGTGTGGCTTTTTCTTATCAAAATCCAATATTTCAGGAAATGAATCGATCAAATGCAGGCCCTTTTTTTATCCTGTTCATTTCCTCCTCCTTGGAAAAAAAAGCTACGTACATGTATCTAATACACACCACTGAAAGTGGTCAAATAATTGGCTAATTTTCTGCTAATCTCATTGCAATAACAGAATTAGGGGAAGTCTCTGAAAGCTTTTTTTTTAGAAACAGGTCTCATTACTTTTTTGCGTAGGCCAAAATACAGTTAAAAAGTAAGTCTCCGCCCCCTCTTTCTCTCTCTATCTTTATATTTACAGTATCTCTCTCTCTCTCTCTCTCTCTCTCTCTCTCTCTCCCTCTCTCTTTCTGTATCTCTCTCTCTTTCTCTCTCTCTCTATCTTTCTCTCTCTCTCTCTCTCTCTCTCTCTCCAAACGGTTTAATTGGTATTATATATAAAGTAGGCTTCATACATGTAGATATACCAGTCCACTAAATTTGCATACACATTAGATCATTTACACATGTATGGGAGGCATCGAATGTTATCCTGATGTCATTTCAATATTTATTCAAGGGGCATATTCATATTCATAATGCTTTTGTCATCTTCCAAAAGTGGAATGCCTCTGGAAATTCCACCCCCTGTATACTGGTTTTAGCATCTCACTCCCACTTTGCATGCTTTTTCACTGACATATTTAAGCTTTTGGATGCTAAAATTAAGGGGGCTAAATGACAAGAATTAGATTACCTAATTACTTCTTGAAATCTCCTACATGTACATCATGTTGGAGATGGAGATTGAGAGGGGGAGGGGGTAGACAAAGAACACACAGAAAGAGACAGAGAGGGGGATGAGACACAGTGAGGGGGAGAGAGAGAGCAAAAGTGTAAACAATATTCTTTCATAATGCTAAATATATCTCTCTTTAAAAAATATGTACTGTAAATCTCTGTGTATAAGATTAATTACCAATTTTTTCCAATCATTTTCATTGAGCGGCGATCTGAATTTATTAACCGATTTCACCTAATCGGCCAACGATCCGATCGGTTTGGTTACCCTATATGGCCATTTATTCTGCGATGCACTGTTATTCTTTTATTCTCAATAAAACCATTTTCAATGATATTCAATGAACCCCAAACGTGTAGGCCTAGATGTACCAACAAGGACGTGAAATTTCACTCAGTATGAAAATACATTAGAACAGAGACTTGGCTGATGAATGGTATTAACCATCATACATGAGATCTGTCTGTCTAGCACTGTAGTAGTAAAATGTCAGCAAGCAATAAATACTGAGCAAACAAACTCGTAAATGACAAGTTTTTCTGAGCTGCCTGGTGGGGATAGATAATGTGCAGCACGCCAGGAAAATATCAGCGACGACGTTCACACGGTTACATCGTAGTTATAAACTCATGCGAAACCTTGAATTCATAAACAATGATCCACCACCGACGAAGAGGGTTCACACAGGACTAAAACAGCGAGGGGGAAATTCATTATGACATCTAGCTGGCATCCTCATGGCACATAATTTTGAGTGAGAACACCCCCCCCCCATACCCCTGCTGTTTGTAGTTTTCTTAGGATCTGTCATGATTTTTAACTTGAAGTTAAAGTTTCTTATTTTCCCCCTGCTGATCGTAATTATCTTAAGATCTGTCATGACTTGTAAATTAAATTTAACTTACAGTTTTGTAACCGTAAGAGTTTTTTCACTGTCCCTAATCCCTATTAAACTTAAAGATAACTTTGCAGTTTACAACCACGACCTGAACTTCAAGTTAACAGACCGCCACCGGGTCGTGTGAACCTGACTATCATGAGGTATCTGGGTGAGAAGGCTTTCGTCTGGAGGCTGCCCCCAGACATTGCTTGCTTGCTGACAAACAGGGACAAATGGGTGGTGTATTCATGAAAAACATCTTTAGAGTAAATTCATGCACAGCTCCACTGCCAAGTTTCAGTCAAGAAGTACAGTGCAGCGTCTCAACAGAGAGAGAGAGAGAGAGCAGAGAATGTTTAAATGCCCTCCATTACATGCTCTAGAGTCTAGGTGGGTTTTTAAGGCACAATGCACAAGTTAAAGCAAAGATAAAACTGTTAAGATCCTTTTCATTCGATAGCGCTCTTTGTACATTTTGTCTTGTAAATGTGAGAGAATCTTGCAATAAATGTGATTTTTTAACTCATAAAGTCCCTTTCGAGTTTTTATTTAAATTACATTTAAACTTGCAATTTTATTTTTTAAAGTTGATGTTTTGAATGTGTGTAGGATACACACNAATTTTGAAAACCGTTCGCCTGACGGTTTTCATAACACTACAGTCTATTGAGGAAAACGAGTATGGTAAAACCGGTCACTCAAAGATTTTTACTTTTTTGAGGCACTTCTTGATCATTTTGAAGCGCGATTTTTTTAGGGCTTTAATATTACACCATATCACAGACACTGATTACACGTAGGGCCGTGTATCTCAGATTTAACATTGTTACACGATCCCTTTAAGATCCTTTTCATTCAATAGCGCTCTTTGTACATTCTGTCTTGTAAATGTGAGATTGCAATAGATGTGATTTTTCATAAAGTCCCTTTTGACTTTTTATATAAATTAAATTTAGACTTGTTATGTTTGTTTTTTTTTCAAGTTGATGTTTTGAATGTGTGTAGGATACACACAGGATGAAACAAGTACACCAAGCAAAACATTTGAGGGGTAATTGGTCCTCTTAAACCTCTAATCTCCTTGACCACAGGCTTGGAATGGGATTAGCCTAATCCATCTTAATTCTCATGCCAGGGTTGCTGCCACAGTCATTAGCACTAGCAGGCAGGGTGTGGGCCCTGCTTTTGCTGACCCCTGGGAAAGGATTAATGGCAAGAGCCAAAACTTATCCTAAAGATCATATCACTAAACATAATTATTGCAATGTTACATGATGGTTAATTGCAGGCTACATGCCATTGCTACTCAATTGATATCGTCTTTGATTTTACAGAAATACATATTAAACAGTGTACATGCAAGATGCAATCACCGATTGTTTTTAAATGAAGTTGAATTTGTGCATATTCAGAAAGCAATGACAATTACGATTATAAAATGATCAAACAATGTAGGCATTGCAATTTTCTTTTTCAACTTTTTTTTGTGGTTATACTATACAATCCTTTATATGCAAAAATATCACCCGACCTACTCTTAACCCAAGGAATACAATTTGATTTGGGTGTACCGGTACATTAATTTGAATTTGGCATAGGCCCCCAGCCCTAGTTGTTTCTGACTTTTCAGGCTACGTGTAAGTATTCAACAGGTTCAAAACACATTCCAGCCATGTTTACTGTGATCATAAATAAAGAAAATTTCAAAGTAACTCGCCCGATATCTGCCACTTGGGGATCCACCCATGGATAGGCAAATAACAAAATTGGGAAGAGCGGAAAAAAGGAATAAAGATGCTATGATTATTAAGTTGCTAGGCTACCAATCACAATGTACATGTCTGTTCCCACGCTCACATTCCACACATGTTTGCCCATTGTCTGCAGTGAAGTACATTTGTATGTACATTGTAACCTTTTTTTTGTCTTTCTATTTTACAAAGTGTATGGTAAATGGAGGGTTTTATCTGGTCCAAGCTCATTGTAATCTACACTCCCATGATGTCATTGTTATCTCAGGTATGCGAGGTATGCCCCTCTTTGGGGGGCTTTTCTTTGACAAGAAAAGAGTGCACTGGAAATCTGAATGCATACATGTATATTTACAATGAATGTGAGAAAAAGTTATGACCAAGGCCAATTATTGCAAATTCATGTAAAGAAGCTCTATTTGAGGAATTTCCTCTTTTTTTTCTTCAAATCTTGAAAACGTAATCTTCTCCAGAACATCAAGGTCATAAATTTGCGTAAATGCACAGGACTTAGATATAGGCTTCATGTATACATGTACACTTCTAACTCTAGTTCTAGGCATACATGATCAGTATATTAAAGATGCACTTGAGCTGTTATTGATTTTGACTTATGATATTGTAACTTACATGTACATGTACACATGAATTTTCTTTTTTTAATAATAAATCCAATTACACTGCACATGTTTGTAGCCGAGTTGTGCATCATTATTCCACTAATAATAACCATTTAAAATTTTGTTAACCTAGGCTTACATGTACATGTACTCATATTAGGAATATTCTATGGTTGCAAAAATAACAAAATATGACCTTCCCAATAAAGAAAAACACCTGATAAAATGATGATCTACACATGTATGAACACATGATGGATACGATAAAAACAGAGCCACATTTAGCACTGCATGCATGGAATCAGTCTTTATATGACAAGCTGCCATCCTGCAGTGCTGTGCCGTACATGTACATGCAGGGCTCACACACATTGTATTGGGTTGACTGTATTGTGTCTGCTTCAGTGTGTGGCCTATGGTGGGAATGTTTATATCCAGCTAGCTCAGTGTTTAGTGTGATTTTACAGACCTACACTGTTGTATATTATCTTGCATGGGTACTTGCTCGGTGTGTGTAAAGGTCATTCAACATGTACAATACTCTTTGTATTGTGTTATCCCCTGTGAGACAAAATGTAAACAAATGCTGAAGTTAGAATGTTTAGGTACATGACTACATGTACAAAAGTCTAACAATCAGGATTTGTGAACATTTAATAGCCTCTAAGCCTATTTCATGTGTGTATGTTGGGGGGGGGGGGGGGG
>BEXV01000166.1:69993-90652 GCA_003118195.1 Hemicentrotus pulcherrimus | reverse complement strand
ACAATTCCTTTAAAGATTGTGGTTGGAAAGGGCATTATTAAGTCATAATGAGCACAAACATATACATATTGGTATCTCTCGATCGATTAATCAAGTCGGGACATCTCGGCCCAGTTTTTCCAGCTGGGCCGAGTAGTCCCGTGGGCCGAGTTAGCCCGACTCCCGACAGAGATATTCATTCAAATTGTGTTGTGACATGACAATTCTAGCGACCATTTGAAAGCGTTTGAATGAAAGTTGATATTCCTATTAATACTCACATCGCTCCTTCCACATGCCCTCTTGAGTGACACGAAATCCCTCATCAATCGCGGACATAACTGCGTTTGGTTCGCGGGAAAAGAACCCATCTTGATCCTTTATATTTTGCCACAAGTGATCACGGGCATACACTGCGGCCTCCTTCCCTCCATGTCCATCGAACACAGCAAAGCATGCATAGTCGGCTTCTTGTTCTCTGTCGAAAACGATACAGATCATGTCTTCCATGTATTTTCTTCCTCCCTGAGTTGAATCACTAGATACCCTAAGTCCTATTACACGTTTTCTTTTCGGATTTTTCTTCATTGGACTAGAAACAGTCCGATATTGTTCCACACTTTCCATGTTTTCGGTCTTCCTGGCGCGCCGTTTCCTATCGAAAATGTTCTTTGTATCGCGCCAATTTTCACACACAGAACGTTGATTACGTCTACGTAAACTTCGCTGTGGTTGAATCATGCGCTAACTTGTTCTTGTCCGCGGCTCTCATTCGCTGATTTCATTCAATGAATGCAGAGCAATGTCAAGGCGGAAGTGACGAATGAATATATTGATCAAAGGTCATCGTTTCACAAATATAAACAAAAACGGCTTACGTACGTTTTCCAATGACTTGCCGATACATGAAAAATGTAGTTGTTGTTTAACTTTAAGCCATAATGCCTGCATGTTCAGGAGTCGAGAACAATTTACCATGTATATAGCTCAAAACTTAAATAACGTCGCAAAACAGTCAGAGTAAACATTCTCAAATTATATAGTACTGCATGAACTGCAAAATGAAAATAATTGTACTAATTAAGTGCGGTTAAGTCTGTTTTTTTTTCGATACGAAATGAACGTGCTTGAAGCTATGAATGATGCTAAAATCAGTGGCAGTGGTTTCTTTTAAAATCAGTGAGATGTCTTCATATCATAAATGACCCAAAATTCAAATCAATGATATATTATTAGCCACGCATGTCATTAAGAAATGGTGCATGACAGCCAACGCCCTCCCAATACAATAACATGTTCGTTCATGAACTGTTGTCGGCTGTACGTACGGGGCCGGGCACTTAACTGCCGCCCCCGCCCGCTATATGAGCCCAGTGCTTCTGCCAGTTCTCCTCCCGTTTGTTTATTTCTTTTCTATCATTTTTTTTTCTTTGCCATTCCGAAAGCCGGGTATGAACCTTCATTGTTTTAGGCGTAAGTTTCACTGCGTTAATTCAGTGCTTTTGTCTAAACTCAAATGCGGCAGCCCGGGGCCGTAGCACTAATAGGTCCCTATATAATATTGTATACAGGTCCGCATTTTCCTGTATTCGCCAAGGGCTGGGGCAAATAGTTTCTTCAATCCGAATAATTATCTTTTTTAATACAAAGGTATATATAGAGACAATATAACCAAAATGCCTACCGAAATAGGAAATAGACAATAATATTTTTTTTTAAAGGCCAGATCATATACCGAACGCGAGGTGAGGGTTATCCATATAGTCTACAGTATGTGACTTTGACCAATTCCCCTGATAGTGGTTATTTCTTGTTTCTTCATCTTTTTTTTTTCTTTGTACTGGGGATTCCCCGCCTCGTATATAAGCCTCATTATACTGTGTGCTGTTTTTTTCTTCTTAGCCGTGCGGCTTTGCTCTGAATCTCTTTCTCTGAAATGAGTGTCCCAGTTCTATGTATTTTCTATAAAGTCGGGAATCCATCAGGTTTTTTTCAGGAACTTACTTTGGGGCAGACCTATCTACATAAAGTTACAACTATATTAAAGGTAACTAGTGCATACCCCTTTTACACTTAACTGGATGAAAGAGAGAGAAAAGTGACAAGAGAGAGAGACCCGACAAACAGACAGAGAGGCAGAGGGACATGACACAGAAAGAGAGAGAGAGAGAGAGAGAGAGAGAGAGAGAGAATGGTTCATTAATATTGGAGAAAAGATTAATAGCGAAAAAAATGATTACGTGTTCCCATATTTGGGGCGCTAGAAAAATGTTACGGACGAACCGTTGATTATGCGAGAGAGGGCATTCGGGTGATTCCCGTGGTCCAAAATATCTATTGGTAGCGTTGTCATTGGTTAGACTATGGCCCGGGACTATGGATTTTAAATGAATGTTTAAATAAGAAATCTTGGTCGTCCTGGCCATCAAGTGATGCACATGGATATTTTTTGTTCATAAGTTAGGTTGTATGATATGATTATCTCATGATTAAGAATAATATTAAAATGTTTTGCTTTTTTGCAAAGAATAATAACGTGTACACTTATCTTGTATAATTACTTTTATATACTTTGTAGAATGTTTGTAATTTGTTTTCCTGTAAAAATGGAAATAAAACTTCAACTTTAACTTGATCAGGGTAGTTGAGTTACAAAGAGGCCTATTATTATATTAGTTTACAAAAGCAAGCGTTGAATTTCCACCCCGACAAAATTTTATAACAGGCTATTAGAAAAAACAACTTCGCAATGAAAACGGAGCTTGCCGGTAAAACTGCCTATTATAAAAACCATAACGTTCAGTAGTCGCGAATCTGGGATGGACAGTGGCACATTACGCACTCCAGATCGATCCGAGCACTATAGGAGATACAACGAAATGCAGATACACGGTACTCTAATATGAGTGGTATATTGTTCATTCGTATGGCTCTGAACCCACTGAGGATTGTCGGGGTTCAAATCTCAGCCTGATGCAGTATAATGTCCTTTGGAAAGACATTAAACCCATATTTTGCCACGCATCCACCCAAGTGTGAATGAACCCCTGACAAAGATAATTAAGAACGTTATAATTAGCTTATATGGTATAGATAAGACCAAATTAACTGACGTAATCATGAAATTACTAAGAAAACCCACTAAATAATAGATATTACCTGCTAAGCAATGCCAATGTAAAGAAAGAAAAACAACTCAGAAATGAAGAGAATCAAATGGGCTCATATAATATCTTCGAACGGGAAAAAATAACTTCAACACCGAGACCAAAAATTGAATAAGCTCCGGGCCTCCTGATATGACTTTAATCTAATCTCAAATAAGAATCACAAGCAAGTCATGCTTGGAATGTGGATCAAGCACTTGTCTAGAAAAAAGTAGCCATACATTATATTTATAAGATATTGTAACCAACTCGCAAGTTGTTGTTGCAAAATGTGAAATATATTGTGCAAATATCTAAATGTTCAAAATATTATCAAGTTGTATTTTAAAAATAGGATTGAATATCCATCGCCACACTCCCCACCCTCCAAGCTAAAATTTAAAAAAGTATAATTTACAATCCATTAGCTAGGATAATGTTGCCCTTTCACCCCATCCCCACGACAGCGAGGTGGGTAGTGGATACCCCACTCGACTAAAAAATAAACAATTAGCAAAACAAGAATCAACTTTCAAATTACAGGGGTGTTTCTAGCTTCAACGAACAGTATGCAAACATTACCAAAATACCGTGCATACGATTACTCTGTCTTCTAAGCCACCTGCAGCAGTGCATGGTTGACTATGCTCTTTCAAATCACCATAGTTTCTCTTTGTTTGATTTACAATATATTTAAGGTTATTATTATCTTTATTTTCACCCATGCACATGGGTCTATGATTTGATTTCGCGCAATTTATTGAAGTTGGGGCTGGTACACATGCGCAATGCTAATCAACGAGCTGAGCATGCGCAGTTGTGCGCCACCATCGGGGCTCCTCGAAGATAAAAATTTCTCTCTATCAAGTCGTACGGTCATGCTGTATTATATTTTCGGGAATTTCTGCATCCAGGAGATGTGTTTTCAATCCGAATTCACATGTTCGATAGCTGTATACAGTAGTTTTGCCTGTGCGTAATTTGAAGAAAATTCATAGTTTCACTTTTTCAGGACAAGAGTTTCCATCAAGCACCCTCCTCTCGACCCGAGCATAATATTCGGTGCACCTTCGTCGTGCGATAACTACGGCGGCGGCTACTTGTGGGGATGTGTTACCGTGCTTCACCACACGGGGCTGGAGACTTTGTTGGAAATCATTGATTCTTTTGCATCTTGTTTTCTGGATCACCGTTCAATCAGCAGACAAGCAAACCAAATTGCGAGATGGCTACGACTGTCCAGTATGATCTGGACACGTCTGGAGGCCTCATGATGGTAAGTGAAAGTGAAATTCTGCCGTTTAACAACTTGTTTGTGATGCGAATTCGATTTGACAGATGTTCTCGTTTGCTAATACACAGCCATTGAAACGCGTGCGAACTACAAAACTTGCTTGCTGCGCCGTCCCTTGTACACAGAACTCGTTATTTTTCTTTCAAAATGGCGACGCAACGTACCAGGAAAGAGGGCTCTTTGCTGTGCGTCCTGTACATTTTGCTGTCACCCTACTTAATCTATCCCTAACTGTTTTCATGTCATACTTGCAGCAAATTCAGGCTTTGGTTGCCCCACCACAAAGTGATGAACCTCCAAGAAAATACAGAAGAACAGAGCCAAGGAGAACAGGAAGAGCAACCAATAGAGACTCTTGTGATAGCTGTACTGAGGGAGGAGATCTTATTTGCTGTGATCGTTGCCCTGCGTCTTTTCACCTTCAATGCTGGTAAATCTTTCTTCCTTAGACTCGTCAAGTCTTTAAATCGAAGGTCTGTCGGACTCGAGATTAATGAAAGGATCGTGTTTTATAATTTCATTTTTTATATAAAATTTCAAGTGTTAGTTTTCAAGTGTTGAAAACGTGCATGCATATCTGTTATGCAATTTACATAATCTAGACCTTAAGACTGTAATTGATGAGAAAATCCCACAGATTTCTTTCCAAAATCCAAGAACAACAATTCTAAGTGCTAAATTAAAAGAAGCTGTGCTCAAATCTTGTTGATGAAATAACCTCATGGGACTAGAAATATGCAATGGCTTGCTGCCAACACGTCCATTTCATTTCTCTTAAAAATATCAGATTAAGTTTAGTTTTACACATAACATGTGCATTTGTACATTGATCTAATAGTAATGCACCGTAATCTTTCTAAAATGAAAGCTTATCATTATTGTTCATTAATTTGGAAACATTTATGCTTTTCAAAAAAAAGTACTGGATGATCTTCTTTTCCGTTCAGATACATTTATTTAGTGAGTGCTTCAACGGTTGGAAACTGCCGGAAGAAGATGCACAGTTCTATCTAGAAAAGTTTTTGTTGTTGTCTTTCATGATTCTGTTTCACACCCAAATAGTCTCCTTGGTGGTCTCTCTCTCTCTCTCTCTCTCTCTCTCAGTATCCACTCATGTACATGTGCATGTATCTTGAATGATTATCTTTATATGCAAGTAAAGGTGATTTCAAGTTTCTCATTAGATAATTTGCAATTAAGTAGGTTCCATATTTAATATCTTTCGTGCACTTGGCAATGGGTTGGGGACAATTTCTTTACATGTTTACTCAATAGAATTTTGTCTCTTTACACACTATTGTACAGAGATTTTTTTTAAAAGCTTGATGCTGGTTTCCTCAGAATCAACTTAACTTATTGTGTCTAAATAAATGACAAAGGAAGTGGGCGGGAAAAGGGGATGTGGGTGGGAAAAAGGGATGTGGGTGGGAGGAAAAACTAGACTTTATTTTCTTTCTTGGGCTCCTCAATTCTCAACAATCTAGACCTAGACCTGTAGTGTTCATGATTAGCTGGTCTATAGCTAACACGCAACCCTAAATATTAGGCTTAATCAACTCTATATTTTCATGAACAGAAAGGAAGACTTTGTGCGACAGGCAAACTTTCAGTGATTGCAATGATAGCAGATCTCATGTCTTTTCCCTCTTTTCCTTTAAAACTGAAAGGAATTGGTAGTCGAATGAATAAAAATTGGCATTTCTCATCGCGTGATATTAAAAAAGGAGAGATAAAATTGTTTGATATAAAATGAACATTGAAGTCTTGGCAAAATGGCTATTGACAGATGATACTACAACAACGGTAGCTCTACTGTCATTTCTTGACCCCAGTCAAATCAAGACTTTAAATTTTAGACTCAACACTATTTCACATGAAACATAACCTTTAATACAAATATAACCCAAGGCCTTTGTGATTCCTTTTGTAACTAAAGATTGGTCATGGTTGAGCGTCAAAGGTGTAAAGGTTTGTGGCTTTTATCCTTGCACTAATAAGCGCATGTTATATCCTGGGAGAATAGGGGGTAAATGTTCAGTAATTGGCCCTTGAAAAATTAGACCCTATGATGATATCATTTAACTGAGAATTCATGAATTATTTGATTGAAATCACTCAGTTTCTTTCTTTCTTAGCCTACCGGTACCGATTCCAGAGATAACTTATGTTTCCAGATTCCCCATGGCAAAACTAACATATTTCTCAGGGACCATACTTTTGCTATTGCTGCTCCCAAACCATGGAATAGCTTTCCAATAGAAATACAAAGTTCTCCATCTCTCAATGTTTGCAAATCCAAATTAAAAATATATTTGTTCAATTGAGAGATTCTATTTTGTAGAATTTAGTTTAAAAAAGAGCTCTGAACCAGCGCAGCTGAATATATTTTGTATAAAAGCTGCGCTGAAATAAATGTATTATTATTATTATCGGGTATTTAGAAAAGGAAGGTGTGCTGGTGTTGGCTTCTTACGTGTGTGTCGGTTAATCTAGATTGTTACAATTTTATGATAAGAAAAAAACCAGGACACACCACATAATGTACCTCTGATATCTTATAGGTAGAGCATATTGTTCAGAAAATGGTCCCATTCTGTTGAAAGTTGAACAACAACCCACATGGAGTGAAATGAAAGGCCACTTGCATGTACCGGTATACATGAATAATATTAGTAGCTTTTCATTCATGTGTGCTAAAAAAGACCCTTGGGTGCAGATGTCTACCATAAACCTGTTTAATAATGTATCTCAATTAATGCATGTCTCTCTCTCTCTCCAAAACCCTCTGGTTACAAAGTATTTAATTCACCTGCTAAACATTATAGAATCTGTAAAGATACTATAATGTATGAATACATTAGCTTTTGCTATGTCTGGCGAGCATGTGAGCTGTTTGGGAAAACCTTTCCGAAAAGAAAGGAGCTTTTTATGCAATAGTTTAACCCATCATATCGGAACAAGCCTTGAGGGTATATGGAGTAGATTAATTCACTAGATATAATAAATGATTTGCCTTAACTATGAAAAGTCTCTTGCAAGACATCTAAATCATATACTGTATTTACATGTACATGTACATGTAAATTAGTCTACCTAAATGTTGCATCCAAAAGCCCTACAATTGTAGTTCTTTAAACTCAGTTTGAAATACTATCCAAAAAGCCCATCTACCACATGTATGCATACTGTAGCTTTGTGTGTACATTTGAAATTACTTGTGAAAATGTTGATTAGATTTGCCTTTTGTTTGCCATTAGTCAGCAATGCTTGGAGACATGAAAATTTACAATCCACATGCAGCCATTTCAAAATGGGGTTCAGCTTATTTCAGATTCATTCTCTTTTCCTACCTGTATGCAAAATATACAGGCTTAATAGACATTTGGAATCTACTCTTGTCTACATGAATGTTGTAAGCAGAGAATGAAATGAATGTGAAATTGACTCGCATGTAGCTTTCATCACAAGTGTAAGTTACAGCATGGAACATAGCAAGTGATTGGTGCTACAGAATTACACATGACACACTCACAAACCACAGTAGTTTTCATCTACACTGTACGAACATGTACATTTAAATACCTGTGAAATTCTGAAGTTCTTCATTTTAGCTTGAAGAACTAGGCAGTGTGTCACGAAACGGGTCATCGGTACATGTTCACCAGTCCCAATTAAAAATGTCAATTTCAATACACCTGTTTCAGTTGGATATGCATGTGTACCGTAAAAAAAAAAAATGTTTCGGGTTTTGTCGCATCATATCTGAACGATTCAGTAATGAAATAATTACATATATATGAAAAGTGCCATTGTGAACTGTTAACACATGCTGTTCACATACATGTATGTGCACAGTGTGTGAGAAATGAAAAGGCATTAGGTTTTAGGTACATACTGCATGTACTTCTTTGTCTGCCAAGTTTCAGTATGTGGCAACTAGCCACCTGTCAGCATAGATTATTCTGTTCAGCTGTATTACGACTGGCTAGCAAGACGCATGACATACGTTGTATGAAAGACATGTGGTTAAGCTGAAGTTGAATTAAAAGTTGTCAAAGACTATTCACTGTTTAGTGTGAAAAATAACCTTTTTGTTGTTTTGCTGTTCTCGAGAGCCCTTTTTGGATTTGCTGTTTCCTTTAATCCAGATCTCACTTTCTTTTTCTGAAGCTCATTAAAGGTTTTCCAAAGCATTAGTGCTCTCGACTGTGCTTCGGCGTACTGTAAAAACAGGAAACTTTTATGACGTGAAATTTATCGTGGATTTTTAGGAAAGCTTTTTCCACTCAAAGAAACTTTCGCTAATTGCAAATATCAATGTTCAATGTTGTGTCAGTTATTCGGCCGAATGAACCTTTCTTTAATGGTTTTACAGTACTAGAAAAAATAACTCTTGTAGTTTGGTGATAGAGAGAAGACATACACTGTACATTGTACATACATGTAGGCCTACATGTTCATGCATGTACAGACCTACAAACATGTATTGAGTTTGAGTGGATGGCTATGTCGCTCGCTCTCCTGTACAGTTTACAATTGTCCTTACACATGTATATAAATGTATATTTCTGTCATGAAAAAAGGGAGCAAAATGCCAGTGATAACTGTGCTGTGTACGTGTACATTTGGATTGAGTTGATGTATAACTGCGTGGAAAAGAATGTGCATTAATTAAATCCCCATAAGATCCTTCTGTAACAGGGAAAAATGAAAAAATGAAGAAGGAAAAAAATAAACAGAACCAAAGAGCGCCACTTTTTAAAACACCACTTTATGTGATATTCCACCTTGTAACAAAATGCCGATCTGAATTGAAGTTAAGATGGTTTCATATGCAGCGTATAAGATATGATACACAAGTTTTGAAGAACACATGTAATGTAATAAGTGTGTATAATGGATAGAATCTCAAGTTGAACATACAAAGAGCCTATCACGCCCATACAATGTACATTGTAGATGTACTGTGTACATGTCCAATGTTGTCTGCATTTTTGTTGATGTTCTATGATACAATAGTTCATATTTTTAAGGAATAACGAGAAAAAAAACTCCTTCTGTACCTGTATTGATGCCTGATGGCTGCATTTTATTAGATACATGTACGCTTGTACAATATGTGCATGAACATGCATGTAGTAGTAAATTATACATTTCTGAATGATTCCAGAAATATTGAACTTTGTAAAGGTCATCAAGTGGACAGACATGTAACTTAGCATACTTCATGTATTGCAGGTTGCTTTGTCATCATTCTGTTTGAATGTTAATTTCTTAACCTGTCACTCACCAAACATTCTTTGCCATCCACATGTGCTAATGTGAAGTGCGCACACACATGCATGGGGGTGCTACCTAAACTCTAAAGTGTAGACTCTTGCCCAATTATGTAGGGGAAATGTGTGTCAGCTAGGCAGACATTTTGATCATTCTCTCATTTCTCTGCAATGGGTAGCGTGGGAAGTCGGATTGATCAATTGATTTCTATCTCCAGTGCTTATGGTCAAAATTTGACCTAAAATAGCACCACAATGAAGCTTATCTAAAAATCAGTTGCTCCTGCGACATTTACATCAGGCTTCATTTTGTAGGGTTGTAGTAATGGGTTTTGAAGTAGTTTTTCATTCATTTATTGCAACCACTGCATGGATTCCACGCAAAATGAATAAAAAGGTAGTTGATATTACTTTAATTTTACAATAAAGCTAAATAATCTGATATTTAAAATACTCAGACACAAAAACATGGCTTAGTTTTAGAGCTGAATCTAGGGTTGCTTTTACAGGAAGGACTTATGTTAGTTTAAAAAACTGTCTGAAATGCAGGTTTAATCGGAGCATGAATTGTCAATATACTCTGCTAACAAAAATCCTGCATTTCACTGTAACAGCATTTCCATATAAAATTTATCAATACAATGTATTGGACAAGTCAGCAAGTCCATTTTTGATAATGCTTTGGCAATTGGAGTGTTACTTTTTTTTTTAATGAAGTAATATAAATAATTTCTCTTTCATTCATAACTGAAAAAAGGGAGATACTTGCAGAATTGCAGATAGGTTTGTGAGCAAAATCAGTGTTTACCTGTAGGTAGTAGTGAAGCTGCATACAGGTGGTATTCCTGGCATGAATTGAGCTGTACATAAATGATATACATGTAGGTTTCTGTTCTTCCAACAACGCAAGGTGAGGAAGCTTGGAACAAGTAGCTCAGAGTGTTTGCCTGAAACTCGGCAGCAAACACCTGCACACACATGCAAGAAATGTTTGTACGTGCATGCATTATGCAGGCCCAGAGACGAAACATTTGCCGAGGAGGTATCCCTTCCCAAACTGGGCATTAAGTATACCCAATCACCTACAGCACTGGCACGTCCGATGCACTCATGTCAGCTCTGCCTAAACAGTTGATAATCTTACTTTGAATTTGGGGTAGATCAAGGATTATTTGGAGTGGGGGAGGGGCACAATTCAGAAAATCTCTTGTGACAAGCAATACCCCTAAAAAATGTCTTGGGTCCCTTTTTAGTTGTGTGTCTGTTGTCTGTCTTTTGAAAGAGGGAGATAGCCTGGTTGTGCCCCTCCCCCCCCCAAAAAAAAAAAAAAAAATGTGACACATGTGCCAATGCTTTGAATTTGTTTTTGTTGAATAGACTGAATATTTGTGAAATTAGCTTTCTTCACTGTAGAGGTGCAGGTTGTGTTGACTAGCCAGGTATACTGAACATGCAAATAAAAACATATGAATCATTGTTTACATTTACATGTATATCATTTAGCATTATCACTAATTGGTATTTGATTGCTAAACATGCAGGTAATTTTTGATGCTATCATAAAGCTAACAGTTTTATGACTAGGATTCAAAACAAAAAGACAGGTGAAATATTTATTGATTGTTGTGGTGCAGCGATCAGAACAATGAGCATTATCAAAAAGACAATAACAACCATTAAGAAAATGAGGTTTGTTTTTAATGATGACAAAAATAGATTTATGGTGTATGCCATTTATTAAACAGGGCATACACAGAAGGCCTGCTTTGTAATTTTCCATTTTGCTGGTACTAATTTTGTAGCCACTGTTTACTGAATGAAGTGAGTAAGTGACGGTTCACCCATAGGGGCTGTGTTTTTGTTGAACAGATCTTTGGAGTTGAGAAGTCCTTAAAAATCATCAGCTCGAGTTTGCCAAATAACCCGATATTTTCAGACTCTGGATATTATCTGGAAGCTCAAAATTGCACCTTCACCAGATCAATACGCTCATCACAAGCTCACTCGGACAGGTGCAAATTAGCCTGATATTTTGGAAACAAGACCAAGATTTCCTTATCTATTTTCTCATCCAAATATCCCGCTAATTGCAACTGCGGGCCGATGAAGACGCAAATTAAGTGGCTAATTTGCAATATGGAAAGTTAAAATAGCGGGTTATTCGGCAATCTTGAGCTCATGAATATAGGCCTAGTGTTAAATGAGTTCTTGAGATTCATGAATTATCAAACCCACTCCATTGACAATTTCTCAATGTTGAGGTAACAACTTCCCCATGTTAAATTCTCTCGTCAAAGAAACGTCTTGAATGAAAGCTTTGCCAGCAAGCTGTGGTGATAAAGAATTCCTATCCTTAATACTTGATGAAGTCTGGAACATTTTTTTCCTCGTAGAACGAAGTCAACGAACGTCTGTCTATCATTCTTGATCAGCGAACTAATGCTCAAGCCAACTAGTAGCCCTACATATTCTTATTGGATGAGGATTCTTTCGTCTGCCGCAATGAGACTTACCAAATGTTTGATGACTCACGATATTGGTTGCGCTTGGGAAGGGATCTTGGTGACTCTGCTGGGAGGAAGTCACACTGTGGACTGCACAGACTTTATTATTGGGTGGATGGGCAAAATATAATTTTTCTTTTTCTTTGAGGCTACCATAGAAAGATCAGTTCAATCAACAAATGCCATTATTTTGATTAGTGTATCATGTTTTAGTGTGAGGTAGACTTCAACCATTACTGATTGTTTTAGAGAAAAAAAGGATGTTATCAACATTCTTAATGGAGGATAGGTTTGTAAGTTTTGAGTTTGTAAAGGTGGATTTTCTGCATTGCATAATGGGATATGGTCAAGGATTGTCCTCTGTTGTCTTGGAAATTATACACAAAGCACATTGTGTGCGATTTGCACTGCAATGATTATTTATACCAAATAATTCTTAATTTCTATTTGAAACAAATCTATAGTCATCTGTTGATATCACTTTACAACTACACACCTCTTTGTATTGTTTATGTACATTTGGAAGCGTCTGCACTCGTGACGTCTTTATCAACCATGGTGGCATAATTGCCCTTGAAATGCAATACATGGATGACTATTTCTAGTGAATTCAGGGCAATAACAGAGGGTCAATTGGTACAAATACATTCATCTCTTTGTTATACATGTATGTAATATGGTATACAGTACATGTAATGTATGAAGTAGTATATTACAGTAGTTTACGGTGAAATATTCTGATATTTAACTTTCTAATCCATTATTGTTGATGTAAATGTCACATGCCACACATGAAGATTTAGAAGGAAAAGAAAATCTCATTTGTCATAGATTGAGTGGATTTTGGCTACCGCTTGGCCATTCCACATTGGAAAGAACATTTGACATATTCCGGATGTAAGTCCAAAACTTTCACAGATTGTTGAAGATGCTTGTATTTTTTGCTGCCAGAATCTTTCATGAATTGCAGAAATTCAATGGTGTGATCCAACAATATTGCAGTGTAAACCTTTAGCAAACCTCATGAACCTCAAACTCCTGAAATTTGCAAAAGTTTTATGCATATGAAGAGATCTAAGGATTTTATTTTCTTCAGGTCTTCTTCAGCAGGCACAGTTTTGGAGATGCAATAAATAAATCAGGTTTTAAAAACAAATTCACATGGATGCTCAAATTATTCCTGAAAACATTTCACACAAAATCATGAAACTTGGTTGGCAGGGTCATCATACACCAAACATGCACATCTACTGTGCAGACTGCAGTTTGTTGGGCTTCAAACCAATGGATTGGATATTCAGAAGGTCATTGTAAGCTCAATGGGGTCAATCGCTACAGACTGTTAGCCTTGTGCACCCAGCCTCTAGGTCAAATTCCTAGCCCATTTTTTCATACATCCATCCATCAATGTACTTGAATGCATGTTTCGTGAAGATATTCTACCTACTGAAGTCGTTGTACTTTACAATATCGATATTACTTTACCTGACTTCTGTGAGAGCAAGTACAGGTAGCCTATAATGTTGTAGACAACATCCAGATGACTTACTACTTTTAGTCCTATTTAAGGGACTGAGACTATGGCATGACATTCCCTTTGTAAAAGAAGTGTTGAAAGACTCCACACACAAAAATCCTAATGTAAATCATTTGCTAAGTGCCAAAATGGTATAAATTCCATGCAAAATGATGTGAATTACTAGTAATAATCGTTCTTTCACAGTTTCAGCAGACCAAAATGTTCAACTACTTCAGCATTCAGCAGTTGCCCTGCATTTTGATTGCATGATAACAAGAGTTATTTTTATGCTGGCCAGGCCTAGCTTGAATTATATTTCAATGTCAGCCTGGCATATATAAATTATGAATTATGTGAGATAGCAGTTAAACGGTGCTTGCAACAAAGCCTTGCATTTTAAAGGCTTTTTATCACTTCAATTTATCCTTGTAACCCACTTGTGAAGTTAATGCATTGTAAATGAACATACATGGAATGGAGTTTGCATGGTCATTTATTTATTTGGTTATTTTTCATCTTCACTTTCACCTGAAAATCATTAGAGTTACATTACATTACATTGCCTGTGCAATAATGACTTTACTCTAGGATTTATAGATGCTGCAATTATATATTTCATATTTTATGTGAATTTTTTTCATATGTCCAAGCTTACTGATATGATTTAATTCACTTTCCACATTCTCTTCTCTCCTTTTCCCCCCTTTACTTCTCTTTCTGCAGTAACCCTCCCATATCAGAAGAAGACCTACCCTCTGGAGAATGGTTGTGCCACAGATGCACAGTAGCACCCCAGGTAAGATTGAATATCATGGAACGAACCATTGTGCCTTCACTGGGGTGGCCAAGCCATGATGTAAGAGATCCAGGCATAATCATTGATCGTTGCATGACATGAGTGCATCCAATTAAGCTCAACTCCCTCACGCAGTGGTGAAAAAAAGGAGGTTTTCCCTGTGGCTAAATCTTGTGTGTGCTGTTACAATGTTTCCCAGTACTAGTAAAATGCTGATTCTCTATTCCCTTTCAATCTAATAGTCAAGATAGAGAAATATCATAGATCATTTGATTTAGGTAGATACTGAGTTCCTGCTGCATTGAGCAATTTTCTATGTGAAACTGAACTCGACCTAGATGTAGAAAAGGATTGATCGATTTCTTTTTCTGTTTTATTCTTATAGCCACTGTAGTGAAATATATAATGTAAAAGATCATTTGATTGAGATACAAATGTGTCTTTATATGTTTTAGCAATTTCTACTTAAAACTGAAATCAGCCAAAATGTAAGAAATAAATATATTTTCACTTTTAAATCTAATAAAGTCACTATAGGGAAATGTCAAAGACCATTCTATTTTGGTTTTGGTCTTCGCTTCACTATCGTGATAGTGAAATATCAAAGATCGTAGAGGTGAGCTCACCTTATCTGGAAGGAGATTGCAATTTTCAATATGATATATGATGAACTGTTATCATTATTAACGTTATCTTATATCACATTTGATGTGGTGATTTCATGTTCCTCAAGAAGTTTCATGTTGATACTTCTCCTATGCATCGAGAATGCAGTGACAATACTATTTAACATGAAGCAATTTACATGTTGAACATGTTAATTTCACCCCCAAAGATGTTCCAGTGTTTTTGTCTTTGTATAGGAAATATTCAAATGGGGCACGTTCTCATAATGCATGCTTTTGGTGACATACATGTACATATGTAGTGTAGTATGAATTCAACATGTACAAGTACACATTCACAAGAATGAATTCATGTGCGAAATCAGTGTTGCACTCCTGGCATTCAAATTGTCAAGTCTTTGTAACTGTAATAGTCGCAATTACAAGAAAATACAAGAAAATCGCCTTCCTATACAGGGTCCATCTTTGTTTTGTTTTTTATTTTTGATTCCATTACAATTGAAGCTACCATAATTTTTTATTACATATATATTTTTTTTTTATTGCTTCAAATCAAAGATATTTACAATTATTGTTCATTATAACATTCGATCTGCATAACAAATACAATACAATACAATTCAAAGTAAACAAATGATCATGTAAGAGAATTAATTATGTATCAAATATCAAATCAAATTAAATTAGAGGTCTCCACTTTTGTTTGTGTGTATTCTGTTTTCCTTTTCTGAATGCAATTATATATTCTATTTGTTGAAGAATATCTAGATCTTTTGTGAAACTTAAAAATGAAAGATTTTTTTTTTCATACTTTGTTTTATAAATGAAATATTTTGCATAAAATATAATTGTATTTATAAGATGGTGAGTTTTTTCGCCAAAACCTAAACAAATATCTAGGTATGAAAATGTTTGAGTGTATACATTTTTTTCTTAATAACCAAGCATTTATATCAGACCAAAATTGTTGAATTTTAGAACATGTACAAAACAAAACATGTACAATGCAATAAACTTTGTGGTTCTTTTTTACAGAAATTACAGACTGGAGAGTTCTTTATGCCGATTTTATACAAATAATCATTCGTCGCCAGATATGCTTGTTATTGAAAATTTGTTCATTGTAGTCAGTTGACACATAGAATCTGTGGTTTTGATTGTGGAAACATGCTTGTTTCGGTTCGGTTTGTATAGCAAGATAGTATATTAGGTATTAACTGGTTAAAGAAAAGTTACCTTTATTGTGTAATGGTACTTAATGCATATTTTCCTTAAGGGGGGGGGGGACAAAAAATGGACGCCACTAAAGATTAGTTACCTTATTCGTAGAATTTTTTTTTTTTCTTTATTTAGCCACAAAGGTCTTAAAGGACTGCTTAAGGGAAGAAGTCTGTTCGTCTCTTTGATAAAGGGTCTTTGTATACAGTTTTCTTTTATGCTCATTGCAGGGTGTCATAAGCAAAAGGAAAATGCAGTGTTCACAGATGTGTGACCTTTATATACAGGTGATATGTAGTCAGGTCGATTATATCCATTTCCATCTTTTATACTCGCTGAGAAGTATGTCAATGAGTGGGAAATGCAGTGTTCGCAGATGTGTTCAATGGTCAGGGTGACTGTACATGTATGTCTGTCTCTCTCTTACCATATAGCCTTTGAACACAGAGATCACCCTTTCGGACACCATCAAATCCATTGAGAAGGCAGAGCGCTCCGAGAGAGAGAAGAAGCAGAAGGAGGCGGCTGCCAGTGCTGCTGCCACCAAGGAGAAGGAGAAACAAGCCTCCTCCGCCTCACTCAGGCTTAATGATAGACTGAACGACAGACTGATGAGAGAGGGAAGAGCCTGTTTGCGACTGGCCCAGATCCAGGCTTACAAGTAAGCATTTACATACTGAAAAGAAAAATTTGTAAACCAGTAAAATACATTACAATAACAACGAATAGAATGAGTAAGAAGTTTTGGTAACAATTGAACACAAAAAACATGGAGTTGATTGATTTGCTTCAACCTTTGTTAAAGGTATAGACCAGTTCTGGTCATGTGATTGCATTGTGAAAGAAACCTTGTGGAATCCATCAGAAAAGGTTGATCATCTAGCATATAAATATTGGTGTGTACTGCAAGGTTCTGGAATCATCAAAATGATAAGAAATTTGGTCTAGTCTTGGTAAAGTTACAAGCACTGTACACAGAAAGATGTATATGGGACTATGCGATATCTATTCAGTCCGGATAGATTTAATAATTTACCAAATATATCAATTAGTAGGCGGTTTCCCCGCAAAATTTGTATCACGTATTAGTCAAAACATATTCTTTCACATGATTGGTAATAAAAGCTTTCATTTCATTTTTTAAGAGGGTGGCCCATTTCCAAAACTGGTCTATACCTTTAACTATGATCGGTTTCGACAAAGTGGGTCTTCATAAGTTTTCTTTATTAATTATCAACAGTTTTGAAGAGAACTTATTATGTCTGGGTTCTTTTGCAGAGGTTATCCCCTCCCCTTCAAATAACCCTGTCTTTATATTGTAGGAACTGATTTTTTTCTTCATTAAACTCCTTTTCTGTGTGCCACAAATGTAGCATGCATTCTATGAAATCTATTCCTTGTTCCAGGGAGGCACAAATCGAGGCTGGGATCATTCCGAAGGAGCTGCCTGAAGATGGTGATAATACCAACATGACGGACGGAATAGAAGAAGAGAAGATGGATGTCGACAAGGAGAAGGAACCGCTGGAAGGGGTGGAGGAAAAGAAAGATGAGAAGGAGAAGGAGGAAGAGGAGGAGGTTTACGTCAAGTTTGAGAACCCTCTTAGCTACCTCATCAAAGCAGTGGCCATACAGAACCCCAAGCAATTCTCTCTCCCTCCGGAGATGATGAAGCATGAACCACTGCCAGGTAGGTGGAGATGGCCCACTATCTATGAAGAAAATCTATTTTTAGATTGTTCCATTTATTGAAAGGGCACATACCCCTACAAGGTATGTGGAAGATGGCCCACTATCTATTAGGGAAATCTATTTTAAATCGTTCCATTTATTTAAAAGGGGGGGGGGGGAGAGGAGCAGCTTTTTGCTACCTCATCAAAGCGGTGGCCATTCAGAACCCCAAGCAGTTCTCCCTCCCTCCGGAGGTGATGAAGCATGAACCCCTGCCAGATACGTGGAAGATGGCCCACTATCTATTAGGGAAATCTATTTTAGATCGTTCCATTTATTGAAGGGGGGGGGGGAGGAGAGGAGATTTTTGCTACCTCATCAAAGCATTGGCCATTCAGAACCCAAAGAGGGAAAGCATTTTGTGATGAAATTTTTTACTTAAAAGTGGGGAGGAAGGCTCCAAAGGTGTTTTTTTTTCTTCTTAATAACGATAACGATCGCAAAAACTTTCAAAAATTATCTAATGGTAATTTCAATAGCATTTTCAATCACAGTTTGAGATAACTTCAATGATTATTAGTTTTTTTTCTAAAATATTTACATAAATTCCTAATTTGTAAACAGTAGGTAAATCACTTGTTTTATAAAATTTTATTTTAAAAAAAATTGTTTGTATTGTTATTATTTGCCTATGTACAGGAACAACAAGGAAGAAGAAGAAAGAAGAATTATCCAAGAACTACAAGAAGCCTCATGAGATGGATAACATGATGATCCCGCTGCCAGCTAAAGTCTGCTTCACATGTAATAAGTAAGTTTCAGTTGATGGAGGCAGTTGGTCCTGAGGTGTTCATGCCCCCTTACTTGTTTATTAATTTTTTTTATAAATGTTGGCTGCATGAAAAGGATACCTGCTTTCAATTTCTTTCTTTTTTCTCTCTCCCTCTCTCTCTCTCTCTCTCTCTCTCTCTTTCTTTCTCTCTTTCTCTCTTTCTCTTTCTCTTGCTCTTTTACTATTCAAAAGCAGTAACTTTGCTTTCCCAAAACCAATAGAGTTGTACATGGAATTCAAATATGTCATTTGTTCACATTGAAGTCTAGGCAATACTTGTAGGGACCACTTGAAGAGAGCCAAAAAAAAAAAAAAAAATTACTTCCTGAATGCCAGGTCACAGAGTTACTCTTCATGGCGATGTCCACACTCTCACAGAGTTATGCTTCTTAGTGATGAAGATGATTAATGCAGAACATTGCAGAACATTGCTCAAGTTTACTAGTAGGTACAGGTAAACCTCCCATAATATTCATGGAAGGGTTTGAAGTCGGGCTATGCAGACAGCTGCTAATGCTGCAACAAAATTGAACACACCTCTGAAAAAAAAGTTGAATATGTTATTGTAACGTTTTACAACGTTTTATTAAAACATGAGCTTTAAAACAATACTTGTGTTGACACTCTGCAATACATTAATTATTTACAACATGCATGTATTTATTCCATGAAAACAGACTTAGCACATCAAGGAGTTACATTGGAATCTGTAACGTTTTTCAAAAGGTTGTACTCACTTGTGTTGGGTACTGTACATGTGTGATACAAACTAAACATCTATCCCTTTTTATCCCGCTGCGGCAGTTTACCGCCTCATGCGGAAACTGGCTTTACACATGTAACTTAATCCTCAGAGATTTAAAAAACGTAGAAAATTTCTGTGAGATCCACTCATTGGACTGGTTGTTTGTGTTGATTTTAGAGAGATGGCAAAGTAAGGTTTGCTCCAAGCAGGAAGGATGTACTTGTTTGTTTGACTCGTTGAAAGATAATATCCACCTGACCGCACTATGACTGGGATAGACATGGATTTACTTACTACGTAGAAGCCTGCGTTAGACAACCGTTTGAACAGAGTGACACAGGGCTCCACACAAAATTTGTTTGGAAGGGGGTCCGGACTGAACTTCTTTTTTTACAGTCCGAAAAAATTGTAGTCGCCCATTTGTCCGAGGCTCATGTTAGTGTCGAGCCTTGGATTGCCATATTAGGGACTTTTGGATTGAGTGGACGAGAACACGACAAACGCCAACGTCAACGTACTTAACTGCACATGTTGACTACAATTAGAAATCTTTTAGATTTCACTCGACGATATACATGCATGCAGGAAGTAACACTATGAACATGACGGACAAAGAAAGAGGACAAAATATACAGTTCCTCATTCTACCCTCGACAATTGCTTTGGTAGACTAAAGAACATCCCTTCACTGCTATTATGTAAAAATATGTAGAACAGATGAATATGCATGTACACCTGTTCTACACATTTTTACATAATAGCAGGGAAGGGATGTTCCTTTGTCTACTTGAGAAACTGTATATTTTTGCGCCAGCCAAAAAAATACACGGGGGCGGAGGGCGGATTCGCCCTGGAAACACCATAAACAGCCCCCGAAATAGGCTCAAAATCCGATTTCGGGGGCGACATCAAAAAGTGAAATGATCTCAAATCGCCCCCGTAACGATTTCGAGCAGCCGCGCGCTCTCTTCTAGCTAGCTTCGTATTCATTGTATGCAAATGAATGATGCATTTCTTGGTCCGGGCGACCCGCGCTGAATCTCCGTGTAAAAT
>BEXV01000166.1:59118-69197 GCA_003118195.1 Hemicentrotus pulcherrimus | reverse complement strand
CATCTTTCTGTGTACAGTGTTTGTAACTTTACCAAATTTCTTATCATTTTGATGATTCCAGAACCTTGCAATACACACAAATTCTTATGCTAGATGATCAACCTTTTCTGGTCGATTCCACACCGTTTCTTTCACAAAGCAATCGCATGACCAGAACTCAACTTCATCTTTAATTATTTTATCTTCATACATAACTCTCATTCAATGCAGGATTCAAACTGCTGCGTGTGAGATACTTGAGATCCATTATCCATTATTATGTGTAATTCATTAGTGCTTTGTGGTGTCATTCAACGTTCCTTTCCACATTTCATTTGTGCTGCAGGACATGCCGAGTAGCTCCCCTTCTCCAGTGCGACTACTGCCCTCTGCTGTTCCATCGGGACTGCATGAACCCCCCTATCACCTCCCTACCGACGGGCAGATGGATGTGTCCCAACCACCCTGAATTTGCCCTAGTAAGTGATGGAGGAAAAAATTAACTTCCTTAGTTCTGGTTTGTGCTTTCATATTTCAAATACGACTAGAAATAGTTTACCCCTTTGGTCAAATTCTTTGTAAGGTTTCTTCACATATTTTGATAATTTCTGAATTCTATATCGAGAACAAATCATTATTTCAGGGAAAAGCAGTGTTTGAGTAAATTGTAATTGAATTCATAAATTTGAGTTTGGTGATTGTCCCTGCTATACTAAGTCGCTGATCGTGGTGATTTCGAGCTTGGCCCGGCTCGAGCAGTAATCGGGATTCTCCGTATATAATCGGTAAAACGGACACATAATTCCCTATGCAGCTCGCATTCACACGAAGAATAACGAACATGAAAGCAACCCACCCCACCCTCAACGCTAATTTTTCGCTGCTTCAAAATGATCGCTCCTCATTTGCGTGCAATATAGGACAAGCGAATGACATTCCACACGCATGGATTTCCAGCAGGCCATCCCTTTAACAGCAACCAACACCATGAACAACATCAATGTATCAGACTTTGCACCTTGACATATAGTTCGGCAATATTTAATCTTTTTCAAATGTTACTCTGTAAATCTCACAGCCATTTTGGCATTGGGAACAAAAGAAAGAATACAAATTTAAATTCTTGTAGGAAAGAAAAAAAAAAGGCATTGAAATCATTTTGACCCTTGACCCCCTACAGCCAGCATTCCAGATTGGAGGTCACAGAGATTTGATAAATGTCACTGTGCAAAACATCCCTTTATATCTCATAGCTTGTACCATGTCTAAATTGTGATATCCTAAATGTTCGTTTAATAAATGAACAAAAAGTGCATGACAACAATTTTTTACCTTTGACGCCACAGCCAGCATTCCAGAACGGAGGTCACACGGAGCGGGTGAAGATCTTCATTCGGTTCCAGGGCAAGGTAGACCAGCAGGCCATCAAGCTTCAGTTCATCAACAAGATCCATAGAAATGGGCCTCCCTGGAAGGAGAAGTGTAAATGGCGCAAAGTAATCAAGGTAGGGAAAACATTGTCACTCTGGGTTATTTTCTTCGTCCTCACTCTATGTTTGTATTAACAAAGTGCAGGAATATGTATCACAATCCATTCTTTGAAGGTTTTTTCCGCTTGTCGATTTAAGTTGATACAAGGTCCAGTGATCATAACAATAAATTCATTCATTCTCCTAGGAGCTGCTGTTTTGGGAAGAATGTGATCTCCAGCAACTTTGCCATCATTGTGATATTTTTTTGCCCAAATATTATATTTTACTACATGACAAGCTGGTCAGAAATAATTAATATCATTGAAAGCAGTTCCATAACCAGAACTCAAACATTAACTTTAACCTAAAAAAGGATGAGATCTTTGTCAAATGTAGTGTTGAAATTTACTTCCCCCCCAGGGTTAGGAAGACATGCATCTAGGACTGGTTGACCATTTTTGGCCATGTGGTTGACCATGTGCTCATTCCATTTGACCTCTTATGTAAGTTTGATGTAAAGAATAGGATTTCTCCTGTTCTCTATGCCATGAATGATGTTTGGAGAATGAATAACTTTAAGACGCTCCATCTTTATCACCAGGTACCCGGAGCGATCAAGAGCCAATATGCACTGCCTCCTCCATTACTCCCTCTCTGCCATGAGCGCCCCCCTCCTATGATAGGCCCTGTGGATGAGGTCAGGAAACCGGGTCCTCTCACTGCGCAGGAGGAACAGGAAGAGGTCTGTATTCACCTTTGTTTGATTATACAGCCATGCAACAGGTCCCTGAGGGGTCATTCAGTCAGGGGTCATGGGTCTGGGTCCTGTTTTATAAAACTTGTTATCAATAACGAATGCTACATTTCTATGATAAATCTGCTCTCAGCCAACCAGATGCCTCTATTTCAGTAGCTTATAACAGTAATTTTTACTTGTTATTGATAACAAGTTTTATGAAACAGGGCCCAGACCCATGACCCCTGACCCAATGACCCCATGTGACTTTTCTTGTCTGTGCTGTTACTCCCTGAATGTATTTAGGCTAGTAAAACAATGCTCCTTCTTATTATCCTACATTTAAATAGGAGTTGTCATTTCTGTGCTGTGATTGGTTCCTCACTTCTTGGAAGGGATGTAGGATTGAGATTACCAATAACTATCCTTCAGTTGTACAAATGATCACAGACCATCAAAAAGCGGGATTAACAGTTGTTCTTTTTTTAGTTAGTGTAAGGTCTCTTTGATGGTGCAACTGGATAGTATGAGTCATTGTTTCGTTCTTATTTGTTTATTTTGCCCAGTGTCTCCTATGCCTGTTGTGAGTCATTTATTTTTTGAGATTTGTTGTTTCTCTATTCTTTTTACTTCAGGATATTTGATTGTCTAATTGAACTTTGATTTCCTTTCTTTTTTTAATCATCAGTGGTTGAAAGGTGTGGTGGCTTTGCAGACCAGTATCGCAAGGCATTTGGCTCAGAAGGCACTACCTAAAGAGCCGACAATCAAACCAAAAATCATCACCGCGTCTTTGCTCTCCAAGTCTTCATCGGCTCCACCCATAGTCACTTCCACTCCGTCCAATCACAGCGCAGCATCCAGCAGTGCTACGTCGTCGAGCGTAACATCATCAAGCATTACGTCATCGAGCGTTACGTCATCAAGCATTGCATCCACCAGCCAGGAATCAAAGAGCACTACCACGGTTACGGCAACCACCACGAACCCTAGCAGCGTAAAAGACCCAAGTGTCTTTGAGTCTTTGAGTATAGATTTTAGGACTGCTAAGAGGGATAGTTATAAGTATGATTTGATTGATACGCGAGAACCCAAAATTAGAACGGTTGCCGATTTGAAGGCATTGCACAATGGGCCGTTCAAACCAATTAACTCTATTGTGTCAAACGGACCGTCGAGTTTGTACAAGAGCAAAACGGACCTCGTCTTAGAAGCAGCTGAGCACCTGAACAACCATGTCATGGTCAAGACGAAAAGCAACGGAACATCGCCCTCTCCTGAGGACAAGACGTTACACGACTCTCCTGTGAGTGGCATTGTGAATGGTAGTATAACGAATATTGATAACCCTGAGTCAAAGGTTGTGACCTCCACGCAGAGAGTGACCTCATCTGGGGTCAAGTCACCCCCATCGGTGACCTACACGTTGGCAAAGACAAATGCGACGCCCTCAACGGTCATGATCAGTAGTGGAAGTGTAGTTGTACCATCGTCTGCCAAGGTGGTGTCTACGACGCAGGCAGGGAACCTCAAGTTCACCACCATCACCATGCCAACGAAGATGGCCGTTGGTGTAGGTCAAGGGTCGCCAGGATTGACGGGGAGGGTAGTTACAATACCAGCTTCCTCAGGTGAGTAATACTAGTTTGATCAACAACAACAAAAAAAGTTACAGCTGTTGAATTATTGTTAGAAGAGGACCTGTAAAGCTAATTTGAAGAGCAGAAGGCTGTTGAAACTGTTATACCAATCGAACTGTACTCCCTTGTTCTTCTTTCGAGAATCTGCTCTGTATTTTCATTGCAAGCAAATCCATGTGGGGAATTTCTATTTGAATGCCATGACCGAGCAGGCATTCTGTTAACAACTATTGCTTTATCAAGTCATCTTTATGTATGTACTCGCATTGTCTGGTGAGTGGAAGGAGGGCATTAACCCATATCCTTTTACACAAAGTGAACATAGTTGGCACCCTTTCGGCTCTCAACCAGAATCTGGAGAGCCATTTGTAGCCTTTTAAAAAAATACATTCAAATGCAAAAATTCAAGTATTTTAGACTTTTCAAAAATTCCTCATGAAGAACATGAAATCTCCTTGATAACAGATAATATGAATGATTTCAATCAACATTTTATGCCTTTTGAAATGACTTTTACAAAATATTTTCAATGATGCTAATGGCTCTCCATAATATTTAAGTCCAACTTGGAGTTAAGTTCGACTTGGAATCTTTGTGAAACACCCCCCAGGGCTCTTTATAATGAGGTTTCACTGTGCTATCTTGTTTTAATTGTAACATTGTTTTGAAACATCCTTTTTTTTTTGTATTGTACTCTCCCTCACCACTCACAGGTAAGCTGAGCCCTTCACCCCTAAACTCTGGGAAGATCACCCCAGCTACCCTCGGCTCCTCACCAGCTATCATCAACCTCAACAGCTCTCTACAGTCGTGTATCGATGGCACTGGAGGTATGCATCATGCTTTACTTTACTTCACTTTAACCCAGCTTTGCTATATGACTATATACATTATCCTTGTCATTTCAAATTGAAATAGGGGAAAAGGACAAAAATGTGTACAAACTTGCAAAATCAGCTTATACCTATATCATCTAACATCATATCTTGTTGTTCTAGTCATATGTTAGTTACTACCCGACCCTTTGTGAGTAGGTTTATAGAAAAAAGACATTTGAAATTAAATGAGGTAGTAGGAGCAACTGGTTACATGGGAGTTGTGTTGCAACAGTACCTTTTTATTTCTTGAAGGCCACCTCTTTTCCATGACAGCGAAACACACCTCATTGTCTGCCTTTATAGAAAGACTATGACTTTAGTATGAAGACCACATATTTCCCCTTTTTAAAAATGTCATTGAAACTCTGACTGAAGTAAGCTGTATGATGAAAAAAAAATGGATTCTTGTGCCACCAATTCTTTTCTCCCATGTGTGACCTTTATAAATGAGTTTCATCGTAAGATAAGTCTTTGTAATTATCCAATAATGATAACGGCTTCTACAATGTTGATGCCTCTGCTTGTTTTGAACATGATGATTGTGGTTGTGATTATGTTTTCATTTAGGTGTTAATGGTAGTTGTGAATAGCTAATGGTGGTGATAATGATGAATTGTGTTGGTGCAAGATCACTGCAAATTTTCCTTTCATTCTTTCTTTGTTTGTTATTGCCTTTACAGAAGTTGAATTGAGTAAGTTGGATGAGAGGCTGGTCCAGATTCTTGCCTGGCAGAGATTGCAGCAACTTTTACCTCAAAAGGTAACCCACTTTTATTCCAATTATGTTAGTATTTGTTTTTGTAAATCTGTTAGCGGGACTGCCCTACTTGTATCTATCTGCGCCCTCTATAACGCCAACAATGCTGAAGCGGTACCCATTGGTCCCCCATGATCCCCTTATTCATATGTTAATTGAGAGCTGATTTGATGAGATAACCACCTGCCAGTGACCATGCAGGGAGGTCTAATACCTCCTGGTGAAACTTGTGTTCAACAGCCCTGTTATTAAGAACGAAATTTGAAACCATATCAATATTATTTTTATTTCGGCAGAAGACTTTTTCTTGGGGGGGGGGTATATCTAGAGAAATTAAAATATATGAGGCATTCATTCTTTGTCAAAGCCCCGTGACAATGATCACTGAATATTGTAGGATTGCTTATGCTTCCAATATGTTCATTTGAACCAAATTCATGACCCCATACCAAAACTTTGTATTACCTTTAAATGGCAATTATGCATTTTGCTTATCTCCTTGTTTATTCTTGAGCTAATGCAGATTTTTAATCCATCAGCGGTATGTGCATTCTTTTATCTTTTTTTCTTTTAATCTTTCTCAGAATCAGACCTTGCATACTACAATAGTCAACAAAAAACCCACTACCAACACCAACACAGTATCATCATCATTATCATCATCGTCGTCGATGTCGTCATCCTACTCCTCATCCCCCAGCACCAACGCCACCGTCATCAACCAGGGTACCTCATCACTGCACCCATTCAACACAGGCGGTACTACCACGGTCGGTAGTGTACCGCTGCACACCTCCACATTGCCATCACCCGGTACTGACCATGGTTTCCCCTCCACTGGGCTATCCCATACGGTGCGGGCCAGGGCCATGGTATGTCCTGTCAATGGACGAGGTCCCGGTACGCCAGTACCGATGTGCTTCAGGGCATTGCATATAGGATCAGGTCAGTTTGTTGTACCTTCTTTCAATGGGAGGGTTGTAGAGATAAACTTTGTTGCTTGATGATACAACCAATATGTACTGTTGTATTATAGATTTATATATTTTTTTTAAACTTGCTCTCAACGGCAAGTTAAGTGTTTTGAATACTGTGTTATGATTTGTGTAATGCTGAAGTCTTGAATATGTTAGGACCATTAAACATGTCACATTAAAGTGCGATATAGAAAACCTTTGGGATGGTTTGAAATACATTTTCTGCCATTCTTAATGAACTTGAGACTTACTCTGGCAACAAAAACATAAATTCAGATTAGTAATCGAATTTACTCACTTGTCATTGTCAGTAGTTGACAAAAATTAAAACCATTATCGTGATTTATACCATGTTACATTTGTTTCTATCAACCTGTATAAAAAAAAGTAAATGGCTGGAATATATGGCTAGGAATAGTGGGGAAATTAGTTAATTTTAGTTCCAGATAATTACATTAAGAATGTTTAGAAAAGTAGTACAGATACCTTAGTTGTTTTAATATTTTTGTCTCTATATGTTTCTTTCCTCTCTTTACAGGAAAGGACATGGATGTTTGTTTAGGGAGCTATGGGCATTGTAATTTTGTATCTCCCAAGCACGCGTGTATATTCTATGATCAGGTAAGAAACAGATGATAGCCTAGATCCGTTAGGTACCTGGGGACGTATTCAATTCAGTACTAAGATTGAGTTAGCATTTCACTTAGAATTTTACTTTTATAATTGTGTGTGGTGACCATATGCCTACCAATCAAGGCCTCCAAAATAATTGGCTTAAGTCTGTTCAGGAGCTGTATGAAACTTGAGGGTAAAATATTTAGCCGAAAGCTTTGATTGAATACCAAAATTGGCTATGTATTTTATCGAAGCCAAAAATTTATTCAAATACTCATAATCCTACCATAAGTACTGAATTGAATACTGACCCTGTTTAAAAGACTTAATTTGCTTTTCTTGTTTGGAAATATTGTTATTAGATTATGAATTTCAGTTGGGGATAGAATTGAAAAGTATGGAATACTCATTTGATTTGTCAAAAGAAGAAAGAAAAAAAAACATTTCAGAATGAAATTAATTAAAAACTTGATTAATTCAGTAGATTGCGATATTTTTCGGAGTGTACATTTCCGTCTGCAAATGGAATATAACAAAATAGAAAGATAAAGGGGAAGAAAAAAACAATTGTGAAATAGAACTAGAAAATCAGAATTGAAAAATTGTGAGCATTTCATTATGTTCGCATGAAAAGGCACTGGTTATATATGAATAACGTGAAACATTTTTTTAATATAAATTTGAAATATTGTGTTTCTCACATTTTGAACATGTATATTCTTGTATGTTTTTAATGAATAATGTAAAATATAAATAGATTCTCATCAATTCAGTGCCTAAATTACAACTGGCTGTATTTGTTCTATGTGGTATTGATGCAAAAAGCTATCGGGATCGGAAAACGATGGATGTGCATAGAACCAGATGAATGAATAAATGCAACTTACAGTAGAACTATCTTGTTTGGAGCTGCCTATGCCCTTCCGAATCTTAACAAATCTTTACATTTGTTTCCATTTTATTTTTTATTTTCAGACTACGAGATTGTATGAGTTAATCAACTACAGCGAGTACGGCACCAATGTAGATAATGTCATCTTCTCCTGTGACTCATCAGATAAATGGTCGTCCAACCATCCAAGAGCATCACCTATGGTCAGGAATGTAAGTTAACTAGGGTTCTTAATTTTTAAATGCTTGCCATCTGAACGCAGCATATAAAACGTGCATGTTTTGTGTATTGAAATGAAGAGGTGTTCAGATGGTGTAGAGACTCTTGTGTGTATGTGTTAAACGCGCTTTTCGAAGTTGAACGCAATATATTGGAAAGTGCATTTTGGGAATGAGAAAAATAAGGTGTTCAAATGTTGTAGAACCACTGGTTTGTTTCGCAGTCTGTCTGAGTAAACCTATTGGGTCAATGTTTACATAACCAGTTTCTATTTGTATGGTGTAAGCTACATGAAAACAAGAATTTGTGTTGCTTTGAATCCATTTTTTTTCCTGAGCAAATAAACATTTTATAACATCACCTGCTTTTGTTCTAAAGGCTTAATAAATTCACAAGGAATCAAAGACATTGCTTTTCCCCCTTTTTTTCAGGAATTTGATTTTGCATAAAGAGAAACACATATTTGATATATCTACATCAAATATCAAGATATTTGTAATAATATCTTTAGAGATTTAGAGAATAATATTTAGAGATATGAATTAAGATGCACAACATATCTCCTGTATTGTTTGGGAACTTAATCTAAGTTTGTTTGACATGAAGATTAATGATCTCAACTCCCTCTTATTTCAGGTTCGCAAGATCATCGACAAGAGGAAAGTCCGCTTCAGCGAGAGACTCATGAAAGATGGCAAGAGTCGTCATGAGATCAAACAAGAGAAAGAACCGGAGATACCCCTACGCATGAGTGCCACGACCAACAACCATTTCCATCCGTGCAGTTGCCGTGGCGGCAGCAGCTCTGCGCTGCTAGGTGACAGCAAGGCAGGCTGGGAAGGCACTGCACTGTTGCATCATGGGAGTTTCATCAAAATCGGCTGCCTCAGCTTTGTATTCAGTATTACGGAGAACATTACGAAAATGACGCAACTGCTTAAATCCTCTTCGGCAGGTTTCCATCCAGATAACAAGAGGTCGGTCGTCGTCAATTCTTCAGCAGGGTCAATACCTGCTCGGAAAACAGTAACACAGACGATCGTGAGGTCACAACCGGCAACATCATTACCATAGTTATGCAAATCTAGAAATTCTACTCTTCTGTGACCAAGTACGTGTGGTGGTTTCAAACTTCCAAGATCGCCATGGGCTTTTCAACTGGAGAAGTGATTTTTGAAGCATCAGGCAACCCTTGTGGGTTAAAAAGTTTATCTATAAAGGAATTATCATTGGAGAGCTGCTATAAAACCATAAACTCTTGCATGTTTCAAAGCCAACAAGACTTTCATCAGTAGCCACAGTTTGCTGAAGTTTCATGCAGCAAAAGCTATGAATGTCAACACTCATTTTCATTTAGCAATTTGTGACAATTGCCACTAAACCAAAATTAATGAAAGCTTTGTGTCGCAGGAATTTCTGGTCTCACAGTTACTATATTCTTGTTTGAACAATATTTTAGTTTTTTTTTTGTTCACAAGATGAAAACTTCCTGTCAGCGGTTGGCTAGATACAGATATAATACTCTGACTCGATCCCAGATGTCTTGTGCAACCTCTTTTGGGGGGTGATGAGTATTCAAAGGTCTGCTGGCTCAGACTTACTTGCTACATTGTAGTGTGTTCACATTGATACTCACTTCCTAATGACATTGCTACTTCCTGAAGTTTGGAGGATGAGTTATATCAGTATGAGCTCTGAAAATATAGAGTATGCATTTTAGATTCCCCAAGATACCCTGTGTATTCCTCCTTCATTTTAATGTTCTTGTCTCCAATAGTTTTCTGGACAGCCCTGTACCCCTCTCTGACCTCGCCCTTCCCCTCCCCCTCCTACAATTTAAGGTTTCTTCATAGATTGTTGTTTTGGACGGCAACGTACCCTTCCTCACCCCCTGCCTATACCCCCCCCCCCCCC
>BEXV01000166.1:46592-58518 GCA_003118195.1 Hemicentrotus pulcherrimus | reverse complement strand
CCTCCCCCTACCCCCTCCCCCTACCCCCTCCCTCCTAGATTCCAAATCTTTCTTGGAACCATTCCAGACAGGACAGTCTGCTTCCTGCATATCCGTGCCTCTGAAGGCCTGAAGGTGACAGTAAAAGGGCGCATGGAGGTTAGAGGAACATGGCATGGGCGTGATAAGGGTAATGCTCAGCATGTCTGTCTGTCTCTCCGCGGTGTGTGCACAAACCATGGCCCAGTCGTAGGAGCTGCCTCTTGATGATATGGCCATGGTGTTAAAGGGGACAATCACAAACAGTATTTTCCGTATATATATATATATATATATATATATGTGTGTTTGGGTATTTCGTAGCCATGTGCCATATTAAAAATATTAACAGGAACACTTTTTTTCTGTATACAGGTAGAGTCTACCTTGAGTCGAAAATTGGTTCCCCGATATGATTGTGGAATGCAGTTTGAGTACTGGTCTAGTGACTGCATCGTGAGAGAACGATCTCAAAGTTTTGGGGAAAAGTTAATTATGTAGGACATGGAATAATTGTTTGTTCTTCGGTATTGGAATCATCAGAATGTGAACAAATTTTGTATATGTAAATCCCAGTAGATGAATTACCTCAGAGGCTTAATCCACAATGTGTGCTTCTAAAGTGTTTTTCTGCAGAGAGCTGTAAGCCTCATTTTAAGGAAAGCAACACTAGCTGTGTGTTTATTTGCCAGTCTTTGACAAATTCAAATTATTGAAACATCTAAACATTCAGTGTCCTGTTGTTTGGAACCCTGGATAAGAGATTGATGGTAGATCTTCATCACTCTCTAACACTTTAGTGATTATAGTCAAACCTGTCGTAGTGGCCACCTCAATAAAGGCCATTTGTCTATAGTGGTCACCCATATCATTCCCCCCAGGGAGAAATGTGTGTTATATTACCTGCCTAGAAAGGCCACTTGTCAACAGTTTTTGTTTCGTTTCCCTAGGGTGTCCTTAATAGACAGGTTTGATCGTATTTTTTTTTTTGTGGTTAAAATTATGCCAAAATTATGCAAACATTATGAATAACAACATGTCAATACAATTAAGTACTGCAAACATATAGGCCCGAATTAACAATCTGAGGTCCAATATTGGATGTGCGCAAGGCAAGGTACGCTTACCTTGCGCTAATTTAGACAATGGGCTATGAAAATGAAGATTTAAACCATTGGTTAAATTTAAACCTCCTTTAATAGTGAATTCAGAATATAGAATTTGACATTAAAAACTCAATTTTCAGCAGGGTCATTTATTTGCCTGGTTATTTTTTCCCCAGACAAATCTTATCTAAAGATGTAACAATAATGTAATTAATGATAGCATGTCTTGTTTACCCAGGGTAGCCTCATCGGTATTCATACTGTTCTCCCTAAGGGCCCCTAAATCATATATATTACTACCCCGGCTGTGTACGTGATACTTTATCACGAGACATATGCATTTAGTCACATCAGTACAGAATAAGTGATCCGTTACGATGCATACCAGGCATGGATATTGCACTATATTTTATTTGGAGATAGGAAACAAGATGATGGCAAGTCATGGAATTTGGTTCTCAAATTTCTGTGGGAACCTTGATATTTTCTCCCTCTCGGAAAGGAATACATGTTGTAGAAGCTGTCTAGAAAGGACACTTTCTGTTTTCATGTGATGGCCTTTATAGACTGGTTTGACTTTACCGGGTATATAGAAAATCCTGTCCAGCCCACTTTGTTCTATGTAAACTTTTCTTGTCAGATGCCATTGTGGCATTTATCCAACATTACATAGGATCAAAGAAATTATATGAAGCTGATTGTTTTCTTTTCACACTTTAAATGTTATCAGGAATGCCTCTTGCATAGAAATTTCAAAGGCAAGATTTTTCAGATTGTTTGAGTTGCTTTAATTGCAAGTTCAATGTTTCATGCAAGAGGCCTCTGTACATATACCCTGCAATTAAACATGAATATATTTAGAAGATAGTTATCCATGTCCTCACTTAATATTTTTTGTTGGTAAGAGTATTCAGGGAAATAAGCTGTCAACTACTATGCACAATATCAAAGTAGCAAAAACCTGTGATAAAACGATATACAATATTACCGTAACCATCGATGATCGCAGATCGATATTCAACTGTTTAAAAGATACTTTTTGTTTTAGTGTGTGAACAGGTCTTGTATAATTGGTTAGAGATGTAATGTCATCTTCAGGGTGTGTTCACTTTTGTCAACAAAATCAACATGTCATGTCAGGTGCAAAGGGATATATTTTTGTTAATGTTTCAGTTTTTTTTTTTTTTTGGAATTGAACTTGGGTCTATATTCAACTCTTTTGTTATATACCGGTAGTCTATTCCATACACTGGTCCGTATTTTACTGATTCATTTAAACATGACTCTCGGTCTCGGATCACATTTAACTAAGGAGAACTTAGACCTCTTCTTTTATTTAACCTGTTTTGTTTTTACCAAAACCTTAACCCAGCGTCAGGGTTAAATTTAAGTAGAATACGGACCATGAGAATTTTAACAAATCATTTTAGGATGCTCAATCAGGAATGTCAAAAATCAAAGGGAGGTAAAGATCAGTATGCCAGATTTCTATGTGGTATATATGTGATTTACAATTTTTTTATCTGGTAGTATTACAAGAAAACTGTCCCAAATCCTGGATTTCTATCTAAAAATTGTTCCCTAGCTATGGATCACGCTGTTGCCAATTTGATTTCGTATTTTGAATCTTAAATAACTGTGGACATTGAAGACACTAAAGCTAAGACTTCAAGAAAGAAATTGACCCAAGGGGCAATATCGACCACCCCATCAAATCGCCCATTGAAATTTCACGTTGCATTGTGTATCGTGTCTTTGCAATATCCACACATTTCAATAGGGGAGGGACAAGGCTATGAATATCCTATTCTTTTATTTCTTGAATTCTTTGCAGTCATATTTTTCTTATTTCAATTCCTTTTAAATGAACAACCACTGGCCAGTAACTTACCTTGAGCTCATCAATTTCAACCAATTATCTTGGGAATAATTTCATGAGATGTTTGCCACCAGTGTGAGATGGGGGAAAGCTTGAGGGATGCTTTTTGTTTCTTTAGTCATAGATTTAAGATTTCTTTAGAAATTGCCTTTTTTTAGTATATAATTATGATATATGATTTCGAAATGTATAACAAGTAGAGATCAAAATAGTTTGCTTTATAGTAAAGCTGTGATAAAAATGAGAGTTCAGCAACAGAAGGCCAGCTGTTTTGGAAAGATGTGTTGTAATGGCTTTCTTTTACTAAGTCAGATACAGGAGAGTTGGTGATTTTTTTTTGGTTCTATATCATATGCCAATGATGATTGTAAATGTGTATAGAATTATGTATAGATAGTGCTGTGAAGAATTTTTTTTCACTTTCAAAATTTACTATGAATCTTGTTCAGTATGAGAGCTTCTTTTGTCGAATTATTGTACAGATAATGTTACAAAATGAACTTGTACATTCTTTAAAGAAATTCAAGAAAAAAAGCTGATTGTAAATGGTTTGAAGAAAAAAATACAATGAACAACATGCATTATTATCCAAAGATACATTGTTGCTAAGTGAGTTTCTTTGTTTTAAGGAGTGTAGTAGCAGTGTGGAGGAAGGAGAGATATCAGTTGTGTGAATTTTGAGAGTGAGATAATATCAAAAGAATGTGGGTGGTTTGGAATGTCTTGAGAGAAAAAAACGAGAGAGAGAGAGAGAGAGAGAGAGAGAGCAAGAGAGGTGGCGGTGCATACGGGGGTGAATAAACACTTTATTTGCCTTCTTTGCTTCTCTGCATGGTCGCTCATTTGCCACACATGCAATCTTGCACACTTAAAATAAGTTGTGCAACATAATGGCTTTACAAAATTACAGATTTCCTGTCTTGATTAGCTCCATGAAAACCATTTGAACACCTCCACAGATTAATCTTAAACTGGGAAGTTCAAGAGAAAGTTGAGTTCTAGGAAGAAGTGAAAAATAATTTGCGAGCGTTATCATTGTTATGATGCAAGTGTGGAAGAACATTAAATAAAATATGTTCCATAAAAGGCATGGCTCTTCAAATGCCTTAATATTCTAAACATGGCATGTAACAGCATATAAATCGGGACGGATTTTTATGCCACATTATCGTGTAGTCCCATATACATCTTTCTGTGTACAGTGCGTGTAACTTGACCAAGATTGGGCGAAATTTCTTACAATTTTGATGATTCCAGAACCTTGCAGTTCACATCAATACTTATATAGTAGATGATCAATCTTTTCTGATCGATTCCACACCGTTTCTTCCACAATGCAATCGCATAACCAGAACTCAACTTTATCTTTAAGTAGTCCAGAAGCCGTTGGTATATGTATCGCATGAAGAATGAACTGGCACATGCACAGGAAGATTGCTCGTTCAGCATGTAAAGAGATAAAGTTGAGTTTTGTTGGGAGAAATAATGAAAAAATGTATAAGCTATTAATACCTGAGAAAGGTAAAATATCGGAAGAAATAAATAGCCTGCCAACTGAGAGAGAAATTACCTGCGCCCTCCCCCTTCTGATAAATCCCTAGCAACATGCCGCTGATTATAAGCCAGACTGGTGTTCAACTGGTAAAGGCTTTGTAAACGATACACTAACGACACGGGTGCAGTTTGCAGTTGTTCCAATCAAGGAAGGGAATCAACAACTTCCGCCGAATTACATCATCATTGATATTTTGCACAGGAATATGAGGTGGAAGTGTAGCAATTATGCAGTTAGCACGCTTCTTCCGGGAAATTCCCCACTGGTCATTATTTTACAATTGGGGGAAACCCCTTCTACCGTTCAGGAAACTTCTGCGCATGTGCGATTTGTGATGGTGCGCTTTCACAATCTGGCCAATCGCTAGACGGAACAGAATGATCAAAGTAGCATAAACAAGTTAACAGTTATTATTTTTATTTTTTGAGGGTCGAGAATTATGATATCTCATGAATATAACATATATTTCCAGGGGTGTAAATGATGAGGGATTGGAAGTCCCATTACTGTACTGTACTTGCTTAAACATTTTCTCTCCATATTTCTCCCCTCTATCTTTATCCGCCCCACCCTACTCTCTCTCTCTCTCTCTCTCACACCTCTCTCTCTCTCTCTCTCTCTCTCACCCCCTCTCCCTCTCTCTCTCGCTTATAGCTGTCTCTCCAACTCCAAACTCTCTTCATCATTATCCACTTGTTAAATTACATGGTTCGTTGTTGATTTGCTTTAAACAAAAAAATAATTATAGTCAATAAAACAATTGTGTGTGTGCGATCTAACTTTTAATACAAACGGTAACAAAATGAACGAGTATATATACAATGTACACTGATTTCTAACATGTCAAATATTGATAAGTTGTTAGTTGACACAAGACCACTTATTCGCTTTGACTTTTCTGTATACATAGAAGTTTAAAAGACCTTTTGTCCACTATAAACAGGGAAAAGTACAAATATGGTCGTAATATTGATTGCTTGATGCAAACTAATACGGAATAATATGAAAGTGTTCATAATCAATCATTTGGTTAATGTCGTTTTTCAAAAAGAGGATGAATTTTCCATAGTAGAGGAACGTGCAATGTGATTATAACCACTTCCTCAGGAAAATATAACATGAAAATGAAACATGACATCGTCATTACATGAAACCGTGGGGTGGCGGAACCCACATCCGATTTCGCCTCCTGTTCTGTTATTCCCACAAACCCGCATGAATGGAGGAAATATGCTCTGCTGTTTAAAAAAAAGGCATTTTCTTCAACATGATTATCTATCTTTGAATGGGGAAGAAAACAGAATATCGTTAACAAGATAATGTACGTTTTATACATTAAAATATCTTCAAACACATAACTAACCGCTGAAAATGAAGTGCAGTTTGTGAGTAACGTGAATTAAATATTTGTTATTATCATTTGAAAGCTAAATGCATGCATGTATCATTATCGATTATGGCATTGCAGTATTACTGATATAAAGATATCATCTCTCCTCAGGAGACTAAATACCAAGAGCATTTTTTTAATGTAATAGGTTACAATATTATGATCATGATTGTCATGAATACAAACTTACAAAAGATATAAAACATGACATTCTTATCCACTTTCTATAGCATGTACACTGAATAAACGCATACGTACCATAAAAATTAGGACACACCAACCCTCCAAGACTGAAGAATTTTCTTTCCATAACCTCATGTACATCGGGAGAGATTCCACCTGGAAATAATTTTTGGAAAATGTTGGCAAAGCTTTGGGTAAGCTCATCAGAGACGGTGTTCCATAAACCGTCTAACAAAGAAATCAAAGTGCAAATACCCAACGTTCTGTGCCAAGCAGATGGTAGGAAAAAGCCATTAAAACAGTTCTGCTTAAATTCTTTAACATGGTCAGGCGGTTCATGGAATACAGTGCCTGGTCGTCGAAACTTCACTAGATTAGTAAAGTTCTCTATTGTATACACCATCCAGGGTTGGAAATGTAAATTATTATCACAAGTTTGACATACATCAAATGATGGCAGGTTTATTGAGCAATATTAAATGAAATAGATTACCTAATCTTGATTAGGGTTATTGGAGGACGATGCCATGCGTCATAAAATACGTCAGTTGCTGACCTAGTTGACCGGCTGCGCCGAGTTTGGAGTGATGTTATGGGCTAAAAATAGGCCATCGAAAATCATGACACTTTCAAAATATATCATTGTAGGGTTGTCGAGCAACTTTAGCCCAATGGCATATCGATATGAATAATATTTCACAAAAGAAACTATCTTACGTACAACCGGATCGTTTGATAACATTTAAATATAAATACTATCGGGGCATTCGATACCAAACACTGACTCATAGGAGTACCGATGTATTTGTTTTTTGACGAATTGCAACGTTTGGGATTTATCTGCATTGATATTATTGCCTGTACTCGATTGGTGAAACGTACTACGTGAAACATTTAAGATATTTCCACATATTACTTGATAAACCGCCATATGAATTTAAAGGACAATACTCTTATAGTATAAATTTAAAGTCGTCATTCAACATTTACAAGCATTTTGATTGATATAGCTCCAATTTATTTTTGAATTACACATTTGATCACTTTTGTATTATTAACTATACATTTAATAAGTATTCCCACTTCATATCACGTACTACAAACTGTGGTTATTTTTTTGCCGAAATTAAAATCAAAGTTTTTGTTTCGTTCACCAAATTATAATTATTGCTCCATTCCATAAAATGACTTGCAATCACGTTTCATTCCGAGTAAGTTTTTAAAATATGGGAGTACTGCATGTCCATCTAGTTGTATTTGATTACTTATCACATCATAACTAAATTCCAAACTTCATGAGGAATTTAGCATCTTCATCTTGAATGGATAATTTCTTCACCCTTCGTCACCCAACCTAACCGTTTCCTTTATATTGTTGTCGTTTTGATCCACGCAACATTTTCAGAGAACACTCTTTCCCAAAAAAAAGCCAAGATTGCCTCTCAGTGCTGTCAATAATTTTGCCCTATATAAATGGCATGATTACGGTTTTGCTTTCCACTGATGCAGTCATGGCAGTATTCAAGAGTTCGTCACCGAGGAATGCAAAGATTATATGAGAAAAACAATTCAGGGCTGTGAATTTTCCTCTTGCATTTCATTTATTTCAGAATCCTGCTCCATCTCTTTCCTTTCCCGCTCGATCACAGACCTGGTGCTGTAGATGTCGACTTTCGTTTTGGTCACAAGCGCCAAGTTACCGTCCGGCGTACAATCGATTCTCGGATGCCACGATCCAACGTCGACTTCAACGTGTCGGACTACGCATTCGACGATGTAACCCTCCAGTGTGTATTTGTGCACTGATATGAGTTTCTTTTCATCCCGACTCCCAGAGAGGATGTAAATGTTCTCTTTGGTGTCGCAACAGACGAGAGCGTACTGCCATTGCTTGCGATGGATGGTACATTCTACAACTCCATCGCGATTCAAGACGGACACGGAAGCAGGGCTATGCGACAGAACAATCTGGCCCGAGTTTGCGACAACGATGCGGTATGGCGTGATCCCACCGGCGGGTATTGATTCGACTTGGCGCCCACCTTTCTCGAAGACGGATATCGTATCCCGATGGAATTCTCCTGCGAAAATCATATCGTCTGCGTCTGCGGTAAGACATGTAAAACCCGTGCTGCCATTCTTGGAATGGACCATGCAGGTCTTTTTGCCGGTTTGGCCATCGTAGACAGCGATTTGCCATGTCCCGTCGAGAATGACGATCGTGCGGTCGGAGAGAACGGCCATGTCACGGATGTCTGAACCTGTAGTGAGGACGTGAGTGATCTTCCCGTCGACGGTCATCTCTTCGACGACACCGTTGAAGTGGGCAAGGAACAGTGATCCACCGGAGCAGTACGACATCGATGAGACCTCGCCCGACTTTGACTCGGGAATAGGGATACTTCTGGAGAGTGACCACTGATTTGGATCGACAAGAGTCCCGACCGACACCCACTGTGCATTTTCCTGGGACTCAAACCTCACGTTTTTGGTGATACTATGGATGTATTCAACCGACGCTTTGTCCCACTGCTCCGAGACTAAATTGTGCAAAGTCGTGTTAAGTTTGTCGAAGGTCAGAAGAACTTTGACACTTGGGTTCTTCATCAATTTGACACCGAAACTTCTCGCGTTAGAAAGGAGAGATCCTACACCAAGCCTCGCTGCTTCAAGCTCGTCGTACTTTCCGGTTAGGAACTCGTCCAGCCTGTCCGTTTCTTTGAGAAGCGTTAACCGTTGAAAATCAATGCTTTTGAGTGCGTTCTCAACCGCGGCGTCAGCTGCATCGTTTATCTCTTGCTGCAGGCAGCGGACGACGCGACGCGCCTCGTTGCGTTGACGATCTATCGTTCGTAACGCTTCTGCAACTTCCTTCTGCTTGTCGTGGCCTTGCTCGACGAGCTCTTGAATGCTACGTAATCGCGTTTTTACCGCGTCTTTTGCCTCAACGCACACGTGATGCGGTTCGGGATGGGTATCTCCTGTGCAGCGGACACACACAAGCATTGAGCATGTCTCACAAAAGTGCGTCTTAGCCTGTCCGTTGTGCTGGTAACATGTCTTCCCATGGTTGGCATCCTTGTATCCGTTCTTGGTCTTTACGAGACTCCTTCGAAGGTCATTGAGAGGCTTAATGCGGTGTCCACTCAGAATCTGTTTCAGGGAGGAGTGCGAACCAACACAATCACGACAGATAAAATGGCGGCAGTCTTGGCAGTAGGCAACTGCTCGAGAACGCTTCGTACGGCACGACTCACATCATAATTCAGAATCCATCAACTTAGCACAGTGGTCATTGCCTTCCAAGGCCTGGACAACCTTGTTTGCCAGGTTATTTGGCTTCAGCCCGTTGATTCCATTATCAGGTAAAATGGTCTCCTCTCGACAGAGAGGACAGGGGATGGAACGGAGGCGACACGTGCCTTCTATGTTTCCTCGAACTGTCACGCATCGCTCGAGGCACTCGGCGCAAAAACTATGAAGACATTGGAGGAACTTGGCATTAAGCAGACGACCTGTGCAGATAACACACTCCAACTCTTCGTCGAATGTCTGAAAACTCTTTGTAATCGACCGATTCATGTTGAATGTTGCGAAATTGTCTTTCAAAGTTCAAAATGTTACTTTAAAAATTAAAGAAGTAATTCACTGATCATTATGATATAAGCACTTTTCGAAGACGATTTGTTTCCAAACTCAAAGGCGACGAAGAAACAAGTCTTCGACAAAATGAAAAAGGCAAGGCTCAAACAGCTTTTTGTATCCAATAGGCCAACTTAATGTCGCAAACTTCAGGAACTAGTCGACACGTGTCATAGTAAATTCTTACAAAATAAAGGACAGGTTTGGTTAAACTGCATTAAACTGAATTCACTTGTAAAGACCAAAGCCTCATGACTCGGAAGAATCCCTCAGACATCGCCACACACGACGGCCTCTTTCTCAGTTATGAATAGCATCTCAAAATGTCAAACAGAAATACAGACAGCATTCTGTCGCGGCCGGGTGCAAAGTCGGGTATATGGTTAGAAGCGGCTGCTCCCAAAGTTTTCAACAGTTATGCTATTTTTAAAACCCCTCTTCTTACCATCACAATGATCAGCTGAATTATTCGATCCAGGGCAGCTCTTCGAAAGAGGGTTCGTTCCTTGGTCTGTGTGTGCTCGACGCTCATCTTTCGTTACCTGTTGATACTGTTCGGACGTCACAATGATTTTTATCTGACCCGTTCCATCTGCCCCCTCTCTCTCTCATTGCATGAGCTTATTGTGACGTCAGCCCTCCTCCCACACTCGAACATGTGCTCGCTTAGTGGGTCACTGATCTCGCTACCCAAAACACAAAGTATTTAATTCTCGAGCCAGATTTAAAATTACTCCAGCTTGTTTTCTACTTAACTCAACTTAGGAGTTCCAACGCAATTTTCCTCAGACCAGACTCAAGTTAAAAATGGCTGCCAAACACTTTTTGTCAACTGCTATGAAATTCGATTATCTAACGAATGTCCAAGATATTTATGAAGAAAAAGTCACAGTATTATAACTTCAAACGCCGTCTTAAGCCCGGGGTCTTTAGCACGCTATTCTGACATCGTTTTGCTTATAGATCCAGGCCTGTCTTGCTCTGTTTACTTAAAGACGAACGATATAGATAATTAATTAAACAGTAGACCAGTCACGAATGCAAGTTGCAATATGAGATAAGCAGATGACCCATGTGATGAAAGTTGAATTAATCTCCATGAAATGCGTCGTGACCCCTCCTGACTTTACGGTGACTTCGTGCTTGATGCTGCCGATAACACTAAGGCGGTGATGAAGGGTTTATAATCAAGTCCATCAAACTTCAATCATATCCTGACACAAAGTTACGATCAACGATGATAACGGCACGATCAGCGCAAAGTACGGTACGATGAATACGCGATAACAGTTCAGTCATCGAATAGATAAACCATCTCCATCGCTTCGAGTATCTGTATTGTTTTCAATCTACCTGATGCACTTTCGATTCTCCCCAAACGTTGTTTAAGATTTGAAAGCAACCAAGAGTAAGTGGGTGAAGGGGAAATGCGCGGGAAAAATCTCTGAATCACCTCATCAAAACTCTTTGGTCGTCTGCCGTTAGTCATCGGGCTGTTTACGTAAATCCTCTGTGTGCTACTGAGGCGGCAAAACGGAAGTGAGGAAATTAATAATAAAGAGGACTCAAGCTTACGGGCAGTTGACCCGAGAATAACATTGGATCTACCTGCATACTTTGCTATGTTATGAATGTAAGAATCCTCCCATGATCCTCAAATTCACTACACATACTTAGATTTAGAAGACTGAAACTTTTTTTGATAAAAATGGAGACAAATTGAAAACAAAACACGAATTTGAAAGAGATTTTAAGGAAGAAGAGCAGTGAATGTAATGTGATGAAATAGAAAGAATGCAATATACAAATTCCTTAGTTTATAATTACCTTAAAGGATTTTTAAACTGTGATGCGATTTTTAGAATAATGATAATAAAAGATCTAGCAACGCTTAAAATCTTACAAATTTGAACCTTAAAAGGTTAGTATCGTGAATCACACAAAATCTGATTACTGCACCTGTTTCATTAGGAAAATTGTTTACAATTTAAACTCTAAAATCATGTCTTATGACACTATAACGTCTAATGGCATGTGAATCTTGTCATATTCGAAGTTCTAGAATTATCTCATTGACAGTGAGATTCGTCAAATTAGGCTGGTGATGTAATAGCAGAAGGGGGATGGGGAAGCGGGTGGCGGGGGGGGGGGGG
>BEXV01000166.1:15507-27596 GCA_003118195.1 Hemicentrotus pulcherrimus | reverse complement strand
GGGGGGCGGTTTGGGCAATAAAATCTGTGACACTTCGTTATCACACAAAAAAGACGAAAATGGCAATACCATTATAAATATGTTGCTATTTTTTTCTTCTTCTTCTTGTAGTTTTGGGGGTTACGAATTTCAAATGATTAAAAACATAGGTTTAACCATATATTTTATATGATTGTAAACGCAGTCCCTGATAAGTACATAAATTCAAATACTAAGTCAATCATGTTAAAGGTACAACAGAGATAACACAAATAAATTTTAAAAATCATAATCAAAATGTACAATCAGAATCGACTTAATATTTGATTAATATTTTTTTTTTTAATCTGTATGATGAAATGTTGTTTAAACAAAAATGTATATTGTGACAGGGTATGAGCGTGAACATGATATTTCGACGAAGAAAAAAAAAATCTTAATAGTTCAAATGCATGTTTGGATTTTTCTGAGGATAAACTCTACCCTAATTATAACACATTTAAACTTTACCGTTCATTATTTTATTTTGTCTTTCGACCTCACATCAACCATTCGATGTGTAGGTTCTACTATAGCTTTAGTAAAGTATTTTTAGACTCAAGTATATACTCATCTCAGTATTCAGCCATTTACATGTTATTCTAAGCTGTACATCTGCAGTATATGGCTACTTACATATTAATATATTCATGCAGCATTAATGTGCAAGCTTTTAGACTTATGACCAAATACGTCTCGCTTGGAAAAATCTAGCATTATTGTCGTTATGAAAGTAATCATATCGCAGCTATGTACGTATATCTATACGTGACTTGTTTGCTTGTACGTTTGTATGGTTGTTTCGTGAATGATATGATATCCTGATTTCTTACCATATTTTTCATGTGGTTTATTTGATTTAATGTACTCACATGGCAGTTTTAGCCCCGTAACATAACACACAGTCCGTATATATTATGCCATGTAATGTAATTGTTTATCCACGTTTCATGTATAACTCTGTATGGTAAGATTCACAATTTAATGCAGTCAACTAAACGTTTACTATATTCAAGTGTACTACGTATTTTGAGTTTGTTCTATATCGGTCATTGTTTAGAAATATATGCCGTTTTCCAACTTAAATTTTAAGCTGTAAAGTAATCTGACTTAGTATACATTTGTGTTTCCTTTCAATATATTTCTCTATATACCTGTATGTTCGCATTTAATAAATGCTATTAAATATTCATTATTCAAAGAATAGTGTGATCTGACTTGTCTCCTCCTCCATCTCTCTGCATCTTTTCCCCTCTCTCCTTTTTCATCCTTCCTCTCCCTGCCCCTCTCCTTCTCTCTCTTTCTCATCCCTCTTCCCTTCTCTTCCTTTTCATTTTGTCTCTTCTATCCAACCCCTCTCTCTCTCTCCCTTTTTTTTCTCTCAGTTTTCCTTCTTCTCTCTCTCCTTCTCTTGTCTCTCTCCCTGCCCATCTCCTTCTCTCTCTCTCTCTCTCTTTCTCTCATCCCTCTTTCACTCTCTCTGTTTCCTTTCTCTTTCCTCTCTCTCCGTTTCCTTTCCCTTTCCTCTCTCTCTCCCTCTTTGCCTGCTTCTTTCCCTTTATCTTTCTTTCACTCAAGCATTTCTATCCAGCAATTCTCAACAGACTATACACTTTTCCTGTTTTTACCAAAGCCCTTGTTGCCTACAATGTCCAAGTCCATTAATTAGATTAAGCACTGGATCACAATTTGAATAGATACAAAATTTCGAAGAGCAACACGCATAACACACAGACGTAGTGACTTGTAGTAAAAAGAATTTAATTCTTAATTCATGCAACAAATAACATTTGTAAATTTCAATTTCAGAAGAGTTGTAACTTTCACGTTTTGAGTGTTGAATCTGTTCTTTTAATAAATGAAATTCATTTCTTAGTGCATTTCTTAGTGATTTCCACTACCTTTGTTAAAAAATAAGTAAATACAGTGGATACTCATAATATGAAGACATTGGGACCATGAAAATTACTTTTGTTATCTCGGACATCTTGGCATATCGGGGTGTAAATAAATAAATAAATAAAATGAATATCAACTGCTGATATCGGAGCGCTTTATAACAAGTTTAAACTGAACATATGAATGAAGCTGCTACAAAACAGAAAATATAAACAAGCGTGTTGGACATGTTTGTCTATACAAGATTTACAATTTTCTTAACAAGGTGAGAAAAACATAAATACGGGGGCAAGGGGAATGTGAAATTGTATTACAAATTGATTATACTATTTCTACAACAAATTCCTACCTTTTCATGAAAATGTATACAAAACGCAAGGTTACAAGATTTGACAAAAAATGTTTGCTTGGAGATTGATTTGGCAATTAAGGCAATACCTTGATGGCTTGATGAATAATTTTTTTTGGGGAGGCACATGATCACATGCAAAAACATGGATCAGATTCAACAACATGATCTGAATACAATACTTAGCAGTCGGTTATATGGAATAGCAGCTGCAAAATAATCAACCAAAAGAAACGATCTAGGAATATTTCACCTTTTCCTTTTTTTTCTGGAGATAGAAAGTATCTATCTCCCTACATAGTGCATTGAACCTTGTTTTACTAACTTCCTGCTGATATTCACTTCTGGATAAATGAAACATAACTCTTATAAATGTGTCCTGGTGCAATTTTGTACATTTCACACTGCCTTACAAGTCAGTATCATCTGTAATCTGTATAATTCATGCAAACTAATGACTGCAGAGGCATTCTCTGAATATCTGAAAATGTTTGTTTTATGTTAAAAAAAACAAAAAATGGTTCCCCCGAAAAATCAACATCGTACATTCAATTCATTATGCTAATATAGCACAGCCAGCACGAAAGAATATTTCCTGACATGATCTTCATCTGCTTCAATCTCTGTAGCACTGTTTTCATCTCCGACTGCAAAGTCATAATGCAGGACACCTCCCTAGGCCATTTGAGGCACATCTTCTTCACAACCATCTTCTAAGTTCTACCTCACAAAATTATCAGTTCGTTGCACCTTCAAAACTTGTTACAAATGCCACCCCTTTCCCGGCTTTCAGGCTGCTCCTCTACGATATATAACCCATCTTCTTATCACAAAATCTTTTCATTTCATTGCATGTTCATCCTTCAACGGACAAATAAAAAGCAATCTCACTTTTCACAGCGTTTATCACAAGGCATGACTCTCTTATGATCACCTCTTTGTCTCACAAATTTATTGCAACTTCTTCCTTTCAGAAATAACCTAGGCTCTTCCAAGGAACCTCCTTGAGGGATTCTTATTTATCAAGCATACAATACACTAACATGCCTGTCTCACAAACTTTCCAGTCCATTAAACGCCTGTCCTTGAATGGAAACATGTAGAGCCATCTGCCGGCGTTCATGTTGCTTATCTCGCAGTAATCGTCTTGAGGAATGAACTCCCGTCTTATTCTCATCTTCTTCAACGCAGCTTCATCCTTCAAGACATCCTCTTCCTTGCATTGGAGTCGCTGCTTTAAATGCATATCAACCTGACTATCTCACTCATTTTCCAGGCCATCACACGTTTTTCCTTTTGGTCCTAAAGCTATCATCTCATGACGCATCCCTCACAGTGATCATCTAGAGGCAAGACTTTGTTACAACGAGCTTAAATCCACTTCTCACAAATCAATTGCACCTCTGTCCTTCCTTTGCAAATAAAACATCCTCCTCTCAGCATTCATTTTGCTTTTCTGGGCGTACAAAGCACCGATTCGCCTGTCCCCAAAACTTCCAGTCCATCAAATTTTCATCCTGTACATCTGAAAAGCATCTGTTCATGTTGCATCTCTTGCAGCGATCATCTTGAGGCAAGACTTCCTTACGCTCATCTCCCAGGCATCGAGGATCTGCGTGAGGGTGTAGCGGTCAGGCATGCGCATGACTTGGTTTTGAAGAGCTGCTTGGACTAGCTTCAGGAAAGGGGTTTGACCTTCAAAAACAAAGAGAAGCAAGAAAGAATGAAAGATGACTAAAAAAGTTCAAATTCATAAATGAAATACAAAATATTAAAGGAAAGTCTTGCATAGGTCTCCTCTTGTTTTCATGAGAGAAATCACTTCTACAGACAGAGTGAGAGAAAAAAGGGAAGAGAAAGAGAAAAGGAGGAAGAGTTTGGAGAGAAACAGATGTGAAGGTCAGATAGAAAACAGAAAAACTAGAAAAAAAGATAGACAGAGAGGAAGAGACAGACAGAGAGGAAGAGAGAGAGAGAGAGAAAGAAAGTGAGACAGAATTACTCCTACATTAAGAGGTAATTATGTTAAATAACAAATTAAATACTGATGGTTAAACTCACCATATTCTTGTTGGGAGACGTCATAGTTTGGACTAAGTTCTGGATACTGCTCTGGTATGGCAACGTTGATTGGGGGAACACTCGGCAGATGCTTGTCATCTAGCAGAGGAAATAAAGATCCAAGTTCTTCCTTAAAGTCATTAAAGCCAATTTTCAGTTAATGCAATGATGCTCCATTTCGAGATACTTCATACAAATTTTTAAAAGCGTTGTGAATTGTAATTGTGTCATCTGTTTAAGTTGTGGTATAGTTTCTATGGGCCAAATTTTAAGAATTTGCTGCAAATTGCCAGCATGGTTATGTACAAATGGGACAGTGTTGAAGGAAGGCAACAAACAAGTTCTGAATTACAAACGCCTATTAACTATTATATTTATTTAAAAAAAAACATCACAAAAACATTTTGTGAAATGTCTTAGTTTTGCTAACTACACATGTTGTCTATTATATTCATTTTGGCAGATGTGATTTATCTATACATAGGGTATGAACATCTTTTTAAGAATCTTACCAGAACTGAAAGTCTAAGGACAATATAATTCTGGATTATACATGTAGTAAAAGCATGATATAGGGGATCTGAACTGCATCTCTATAAACAGATGGCTATTGCCTGAAAATAGAACATTTCACAGTTAAAGCAAGGAGATGAATGAAATAGAAATATTTCTATAAACTAAAGATTTATTTCATAGATGATCCTACCTAGTCTGCAAATGAGATGGACTTCCTTGCTACTGGTGTGGAACATGGGGTCAAGGTTCACTCGGAACTTTGGGGCAAGACGGGCCACCTCCCCTTGGATGATGTTAGGGATAGCGGTCTGAGTGGTCGGGCTACGGTCATGCTCTGTCTTCAATTTCTTGGCAGGCGGGGATGGGAAACTGAAAGGAGGAAACGGAAGACATGGAGAAGAAAAAAATGAGTGTTGGATTGAAAGCAATAGTTGAAAGGGGAAATTGAAGCACATAGAAGTCATTATTTTTGCAACGATTCTCTCCCTCTGCTTGCCATGCCTAACTATTTTGTTGATTTGGTTATTCCATGACCCTTTGTTTCAGCCTTCACCAGGATTCCTCTGGGCAACAGTGTTGCATTTTACTTTTGTGCACCCTGACCCAGTTGCTGCTCTCACTCCTTTTATTCTTTTTATAATTTATTTGTCTCTTGCTATTGTTTTGTATCTGTGCTTGTTTTGATTGGTCAAATAGATAATAATAATAGCTCCATTCCCCGGGGGTGTTTCACAAAGATCCTAAGTTGAACTTATCTCAAGTTGGACTTAACAATTATGGAAAGTCGTTAGCATCTATGACATTATTTTATAAAAAGTTATTTAAAGAGGCATAAGATGTTGATCCAAATAATTCATAGTTTTTATTATCAACAAGATTTTATGTTCGTGATGTGGAATTTATAAAAAGTCTGAAATACATGATTTTTTTCGCTTTTGAATATATTTCACTTTAAGGCTGCAAATGGCTCTCCATAATTTTTAAGTACAAATTAGAGTTTAGGTCGACTTAGGATCTTTGTGAAACACCCCCAGTCTTTCACTCCTCTCCCCTCAAGCCATCCCTGCAGGCTATCTAACATTTAACGACAGTACTCTCCTTGCAACGAGTGTAACCAAAACACATCACAACAGTCATGTAACTTTACACAGTGCCCTGTCATCATATGCTTTATCAATTGCAGCTCAATTAATATTTTTAATTGTCAAAGGTGGAAAGAGAATACTATCCTTGTGATTTATACCAAACATAGAGATCCTTCAAAATCAAGATTGCACATATCATCTAACCAAGACACAATCCTATGCAGAATCATCAGCCAGCCAACAGACGAAGTGCTATAAGTATGTAAATGTGTTTAAGTACTTAGGTCTTTGTTTTCGGTAACCACAATGCTCTCACTTCTGCCTCAGGTGAGGGTTAGTTTCACAAGGTCAATTGCCAGTGGACATGAACGTCATCAATGCTCTATTTCAAAATTGATCCATGCTTAAGATATTCATGTGGAAAATGTTAGATCGTGCGTCCTTATTCAGTCACAACAAGCTAACTCCTGGGGGTGTTTCACAAAGATCCTAAATTAACTTAACTCTTAAGTTGGACTTTAAAATTAAGGAGAGCCATTTGTAGCCTAAAAATAAAAATTATTCAAAAGCAAAAATTCAAGTATTTTGGACTTTTTTTATAAATTCAACATCAAGAACATGAAATTTCCTTGAAAATAGAAAATAAGTAATGATTTAAATCAACATTTTATGCCTTTTCAAATAAATTTTACAAAATATTTTCATAGATGCTAACAGCTTTCGATAATTGTTAAGTCGAACTTAGAGATAAGTTCAACTTAGGATCTTTGTGAAACACCCCCCTGCATGTATTGATAACTCACTGGGATGGGTTCCCTTGGAGGGTCGTCAGGGCGGGGCCGAATGTCCTCTGGAGGGTGTGGTTGATGTAAGGGGAATCAATGTTGGCCTTCACTGCATCCAGGAGGGGCTGGAACATGTTCGTCTTCCCCATGATCCTCGTGTCCAATGTCGACGTTGTGCTGGCGGACGTGGCTGTCGTCGATGTCGCTACAGTTGAGGTGGAGGTTGCGAGTTGCTACATTAAAGAATAATGACAATGATGTGTATTATATTGGCGCACGAATCTACTTTGTAGTTTCGTTATTATCATCTGTGGTTCCTGACCTTTTTCGACCCCACTATCCCATCTAACACATCTTATCAGTGCCATTTTCTCCTGTAATAAAACGGTAAATAGATTCAAATTTGGTCCATCTTGGACACATTCAATAACCCTAAACACCCAATATCCCCAAAGGGCTGAGAACATGCATTCCTCACCTGCTCAAAGCCCTCCAAGTACTGTCCATATTTGGTAAGTTCTCTGCATCTCTCTTCCTCTTCATCTATCTTTCACTCCGATCTCCCTCTCATTTTCCCTTTATACCCCCCCCCCCTTCTCTCCACCCCACACCTATTAACATTCTTTGTCTATGCTGCACATCATACAAACTTTTCATTACACATCAGAATTGAGCCAAAATGTGTTCATTACAGCAAATGCGTTCAGGAGAAAATGATCATGGCGATGAGTCGGTGTGAACGTTGATTTCTCACCTGCTCAAAGCCCTCTTGGGTACTGCTCACATTTGGTGAGCTGCTGGATATGGAAGGGGATTAAAACTAACGAAATTAACAAGAATGAGTCAGTGTGAACGTACATTTCTCACCGGCTCAAAGCCCGCCAGGTACTGTTCACACTTGGAGAGTGAGTCGCTTGTTAGAATTGGGGTTAGCAATGAACTCTAGCAGATCATGGCGATATGGAGGGGGATTAAAGTTAAATTAAAGAAATGAATAAGAATGAAAATGTGTGAACGTACATTTCTCACCTGCTCAAAGCCCTCCAGGTACTGTTCACACTTGGTGAGCTGCTGGAGAGTGAGCCTCTTGTTAGGGTTCGGGTTAGCAATGATCTCCAGCAGACCCTTCATCTTATTCACATCGGTTGCTCTGAGTCCACCTAGAAAAACATTAAAAGATATAGAAGATTGTATCACATATAATCTGTTCTATGAATGTTCTATGAATGTTCTCAATTTTTTCAGTCGAAGAGTAAGTACATTACTACATACAAGTTAACCAAGCTGATTGGTCCAAGTTATTCAGTTCAACCTAATGCCAGGATTACAAGTTATAATAACTGTTACAAGCTACTGAAATTGTTGCATTTGATTAGTTTTGAGCAAATTTCTCACAGAAATTTAGCATTTGGTATTGATACAAGGTTTTACTAAACAGGGTCCCGTTGAAATGAAATATCAAAATAGCCCACTCTTACCTGACTCCTCTCTGTTGCTGTTGGCAAGGATGGTCTTCTTCAAGGGTTCGATGTACTTTGAGAGGAACCTCATCTTCTCCTGGTAGGCTATCAGCTCTGCCTGGCCCTGGTTGGACCCCGGTCCACCTCTCATCCCTCCCCCGGGGCTGGGGTTGATGCTCCCCACCGATGCTGGGTTACCTGCAGAGGATAGCAAAGGATGTTACATATACATCTATTTACAAGACGAACCAGAAATTTTCACAATATGAAAACTTTCGCAAATTTGTTAACATTTGTTGTTGTATCATTTGTTATTCACTTATTTATTCACTTATTTATTTAACTTTCATGAATCTGAACCCTTGAGTGAATTCACAATCATTTATGGTTTAAAGTAGAACATAGGGGCCGTGGTACTAGGGGCAGGAGGAGGAATGAAGGAAAAAAAAGATGGGAAACGTGAAATGAGCTAGTTTAAACAAAATTGGGGGAGAGGAGCAGCAAAGCAAATATAACGGTGGGAAGAAGGGACATTTAGATAGCAAAATAAAATGTAGCATAAAATGCAAAGCAGCATGGGAAGAAATATTAAACTATATTAGTTTTTGTGAAATTTTCTTGCTCTTCGCTGGAGCCACATTGAGCTACCAACTTGAAAGATTTGCTTTCAAGGAATACCCTCACACATAACAATGCTGACCACCCCTCTCACCTGGTGTATTGAGTGTGCTGCTGGGAGAAGGTACACTGGGAGGGCCACCTCTCTGGGAGCCTGCACTTGCTGGGGAGGGGATGGAGAGACCCTGAGGGGAGGGTGATGGTTGCAAATAGCTGGCTGGTGAATGCATGGCGTTGGATCTGTCATAGAAAGAAGAAAACAGTAAGTAATCTGGATTATCTAATGAATTTATGTTATGCTCTCTTGACAAAGGTTCATATGTAAATCCACAACCATATTGATCATCGTTTCTGTAGTTTTTCTCCATATTACCTCCAGCACCATTTGGGTCATCTTTATAATCATCATCACAACCATAAGCACTTCTACTAGTACCAATTTCTACCAATTTCCCAATCCCCAACTGCACCTACATCAGTATCACCTTCACAACTACCACCATCATCATCATCATCATCACCATGACAACCGCATCTTCTCTTACCCTGGAGCTGATCCTTGCTGAGTCGGCTGAGCTGGTGACGGCTGCTGTCTATACACAGGGGAATCTGTCACGACAGACTACAATCCAAACACAAAGGAAAAACGGTTAAAGATTCTACTGTAAACGCTGTTATTTTCGCGTGATCAATTTTTCGCGCTGAGCGACCCCAAAACATATATGCACAGGTTCTTAAATTCGCATTGCATGCAATTCAGCCCATTCAAAACAAGCATAAGAAAGTCATGCTCATATTTTTCGCGAGTTCTGAAATATGAGCTTGGTGATCTTAACACGAAATCAGTGAAATTAATGTACCGCAAATATTTCTACATTTACAGTAATGCATTAGAACAAACACAAAAGTAGTGGATTTACTATGATGAAGTTTAGCAATGGATGATATTTAACCGATGGGGGTTGCGTGATATTAAGATTAATAGTTTCCCATGCACCACACGATGTTAAAAACTAACAAGAAAGATAAATAATAAATGAACATTTCTTTTAGTGATTATTTATTTGTGTGCATGGATGGTCTCTATAAGTACTGTGGTTTTATTATATTTCATCCGTTTATGCTTAGAATAAACAGGCCCCAATAAGGGACTTCTGTAGTGGAGAGAAAAAATTGTGCACATCAAAACTGGTACTGTAAATCCCTTACTATAAATATAACTAGCTTTTATTTACACTACAATAAATGGAAGAAAACCTGTGATAATACAGTAAAAAATACCGGTATAACAAGTCTTGTATGAATGTTGTGACATGCACTGAACATGAGAAAATGTGCAATAGTTTTATCAAAGAGACTAAAATAAGAATTAATTGAATGTCAAAATCTGCAGAAAAGTGCAGCATGCAATGACCAGGTGCAACATACACAGGTGATGCAGTGCTGTACGATACTGTTAAAGATTTAAAAAAAAAAAAAGAAAATCTAAACCATTTAATAGAAGTAAATCTGACCAAGAAATCATTCTGGACTTGTAATTATTACAAGATGAGGCACGACATTAACTAAGGTTTGAAGTGCCTAAACAAGTTTGAAAAGGATTGCAGTAATACAAATAAGGCAGAAAGGAATAAAACAAAATCACAATAAAAAGATAAGTCATATTGAATGAAATACAAAAGATGAGACAATGAACAAAGCAAGAATTAAGTTAGAAAAGTAAATAAATGATGTCACGAAGTAAGAGAACATTTAATTCAACCTTTCAAGCAAAGTTGAAATAAGGTTGAACATTTTTTCAAACCTGTTTCATTATTTTATATATTGTTGATCAATGATCATCATGCCAAATCTGAGATTCATGGCCCTACGTGTTATCAGTGTCTGTTATATGGTGTAATATTGAAGCCCTAAAAAATTGCGCTTCAAAATGACTAGAATGACTAGACAAAAAAAAACTTAGATATATTGCTCTTTTAACATGGTAAGCTCTTCATTCGAGGATTCGGACACCTTTACCAATATCTGAGAATTGATTTATGAATAACTCTGTTTCAAAATGTATTTAAAAAGGTTTTGTTTTCAAGAAAAAACAAATATACCATCTTAATTGCTGAGAAGAAATACAAATAAAACTCCATATTCAGGACTAGATCCATGATGAGTTACATAAAAGACAGTAATTATCAATGCTTTTGACTACCGGTACCTAGGACTTTAATATATTGTTTCAATGTGAAGAGTTGGAGTTACACCTCTCAAAGTACTAGGTAACAAATAATCATATAACAGAGTGGACAAACTTTTCATCCATTCTTGCAATAAATACACTTAAAAGTATTGTCTACCCGGTACTCTATATTAAAAATCATTTCATGCCTCAGCAATATGTGCTCTACGGTTTATCTATTTGTTGGGCAGCATTCTTGTGGTTGACTCATGAAACATTCATACAAAACATGATACATGATATAAATGAGAAAAACATTTCACTCAACAACCTAACAGACTCCTTAATTCAAAAGAAATTCTAAGCTTTTTCGGAATACAGGAACACAGGTACTACCGGTATGTATACTATTCTTAAAAAGTAGACATTGGCGAGTCAGTCCACAACGCTATGGAAGGCAAGATTGCCAGGGCCGTGACAATAGATTGGACTAGTGGAATTCCATTGACATGACTTTTCTGGTCGTGATAGGTATGACTTGATAAAATTGTTATCATGATCGCTCTTGTCATATTTCACATTAAAAATGGGTCAATCTACTACCATACATCTTTTTATCACTAAGACTGAAATTTATATCAAATGTAAGAGTGCTTATCTCTATTTTTTGCATAACACTTGAACACAGCCATAAATTATCAATTCAATTGCATATTAATCATTAAAATTGCATATTATTGATCCTATAAGTGCATGAAACTCAATAGGACATCATGGTAGTATCACATGTCATAATGGTTAGATAGTCTTTAAATAATCAAACATGAAAGATGCAACTACAGTTAATTTATGTGTGTGGAGATGGGCTGATGCGGGAGGGGAGGGTGGAGAGGGGTTACATGCATGAGAAAACCATCTACTTACAGGCACTAACTTGTGCATGACAACATTGCTTATGAAATTAGAAATGAATTTCGATATACTTATATGGTCATCATAAATGTGGGTCAACAGGCTGAGGTTTGGTATCATGATCATGATTAATGTAACATTAATTCATAACAATATGGGCCTGTGGTGGGGAGGGGGTGAGCATACATTTTTTAAGTGCGGTGGGGGGGGGGGGGG
>BEXV01000165.1:325635-339219 GCA_003118195.1 Hemicentrotus pulcherrimus | reverse complement strand
TGCTACCTTGTTTGGCGTTCAACAATAAGGGATAGAGCAACGTCGATCTGGCGCTGCACAGTGGCTGCCGGGCTCACGATCAATTGGGCAAAAAGAATTTCTGTTTCGGTTTAATAAAATTTGGAGTGGACTATTAGATTATTATTATTATTATTATTATTATTATTATTATTATAACCATTGCACATATGTTCTTACACAACCTGTGCATGTACAAATATTGATGCTTCATCAGCAACTAAGAATTAAGAGGTCACAAACTCACACTTTCACTGGTCTATTTCCCAAATTTTTCCACTTTTCTGATAAAAAATAAAAGAACTAAATATCAGGGTGGACTTCTCCTTTAAACATGTGTAATGTTTGATGATTCTCACCGTGTTCTGTCATGCAGGGTAAATACATCACCAGTAACCAGTTTGAAGATGTAGCTGTAGAGAGGGCCATAGAGAAGCTGTGTGGGTATCCCCTGTGCACCAACAAACTCACTAGCATCCCTAGACAACAATACCACATCTCACTCAAGAGCAAGAAGGTCTTTGACATCACAGAGCGGAAGGTAGGCAGAGCTTTTTGTTCAGATGGTTGTATAAATCTGAAATCAATCATCAAAGTTGATCTCCAATATTGGCTACCAATTACTGAACAATTTAATGTGTAATATTGGTCTTAATGTTTGTATGATTTCAAGCTGAATCATGGCAGTGAAAAAATATGAATTAGCCCCCGAAATGCCAAAAAGAGCCCCAGAAAGCCATAGAAGAGCCCAAAAAATTTGCATAGAGTTCAATGCATAACAAATTAATGAGTGTTATTTTCATGCAAGCAAGTATGAAAAGTAGCCCCCAAAATTTTTGAAATATTTTTTTCCCTGAATCATGGGTATATTTCACCCTGGTGCCAATTCCACATTCAGTGGTTTTAAACTGAGATTTTCTTGTAATGATTTTTATATGTCTTGATTGTTTTTTTTACCAGAAATCCTTTTTATTTTTTAGAGCTGTTCTGAAGGTTTTCAGAAATAAATTGCTCTCTTATCCTGCATATATTAACTAAAATGGTACAGTGTATTATCTGAAATGGTACAGTGTATTATCTAGTACAGAATTCACTTGAAACAATAATAATAATAAATATTTTGTAATTTGTTAGGTTCATAAGGTACGAACAGACAGAAATATGACTTCGTCCACACAACAAAAATTATTACAGAAGAAAACAGTCTTTAAAAGACGTCATAATGACGTCTAATACAGACATTTTTTTTGGCGAATATAATTTTTGTTTTGTGGATGAGGTCATAAGGAAAAACTGTTCGACAGGATTTTAGGTGTTCAGTGGCAATTGCCAAATATGTAGCCCAAGTGAAAACTGTAAAGTCACAACTTTTGCTCTCTCTCTCTCTCTCTCTCTCTGCTCTACTTGAAATAGAACTTTTGTAGTCAGAGATGTTTCCAGGCTCATGCGTATTATCAGGCTCAACTCAACGATGAACCTGTCTGGACAAGGGAGCATCAAAAGTAAGAGAGTTGTTGTTTAACCAGGGTTCCTATGGTTATGGAAAAACCTGGAGAGTCGTGGAAAATGGATAAAAGAATCTCCTAAAGTCATAAAAAGTCATGAAAATTGATTATGGGTTTGGGCAGTGTATGGTTAACCCAGGCCTCTCAACTAGTTTATTAGAAGCGCCAACACAAAAGTTATTGAGGTTGAAGTGCCGGCCTGTATGTTTGGTGACTGTGTTGCGAGGGGGCGTAGCGACCAAGCCGATACGGGGTGAGGTCCAGGGGGCAAAGCCCCTGGCAGCTAGTGGATTTCAGGGCTTTTTTAGGCTCAAATGTGGCATTTTAAACACCTTTTTAACACGTTTTGTTCCATAAAACAACAATCGTAATTTCATACTGATGTGAAATAGTACAATTCCTGGCTAAAATCTACACTGGAAGTTAATTTATATGTAGTTATTTTGGTGCAATAAACACGGAAAATGTCAAACTCAAGTAAAAACCAAACAAACAAAATGGCTTGCTTACATTTTGGGCTCAACTTCGACTGCAACTTTTTGATTTTTTAATTTTAAAATATAAGTATAAATTGTTTCTTTCCTTAATTTTTAATTTATTTTTTGGAACAGCCGCGCCCCGCCAGTTGAGAAGGCCTGGGTTAACCGTTATGGCAGACTTCCAATTTGAACTGACAATGGGCAATCTAGATTTAATATCATCAATCATTCATATTCTTATTTAGTGTCATAACTGACTGTTTTATTGTGGTATTGGACCGCCACTTGGATGCCGCAACCCATACCCAAATGGTACTTATCAGATCATGGAAAGAGGCAAAAATGGGTTATAGAAAGCCATGAAAATTCATTAAAAGTTATGGAATCTGGTTCTCAAATTTCTGTGGGAAATGTATAATAACATGTATACAGACATACCGAAATTTGAAGCATATTACAATAACATCACCTTGCAATTTGAAAAAAACACTGCAGTTTACCATATCAAAGCTGAACAATGCTTAAAGGTTCAGTTTTGACTCTTATAAAAATGTTAATTTTCACGGAATTAAAAACAATAACAAATGACCGTTCAAGACTACTTGTAAATAATATCTGGCAATTTTCTGTATTTTTATTTTCCACTTTTTTGATGATTGCTAGTCAAAGGAAACCTGGCTAACTCGCTGAATGAAAGACAAACTGAATGATCTGAATAGTTTTCTACAAAATTCACCATTATTACCAAATCTCAAGATTACTTATTTTTGGTGTAATTTTAATCTTGTATTGCCAGCATACCTCCTATCAAGCTGTTTGATAATGATGCCAGCGCAGCCACCAATGCACCTCTCAAGCATTCAAATGAAATACCATTGAAGCAGTTGATCAAAATGCAAGATGTGGACACTGTCTCAGAGTGCACAGCAGAGGGCGCTGGTGAAGGAGAGAAAGGACTTCATTTGGGGGTTTCTGGATTGAGTTTGGGCAAGTCAGATAAAGAGGTGGATGATGAGAGGAAAGACAAGGATAAGAGAAGAGAAGAGATGCTCAGGAGGGTTGCAGAGTCTGTGGAAAGACCTGCAAGGAATGGACAAAGAGAGAGAGTGGAAAGTTCTGGGAGTCCTGTGGAAGGTTCCAGATATGCTGTTGAAACCTCTTCAAGTGCTACTGTTGGTCAGGAAGACATGAAGCATACAGATACTCCAGAGGAACTGCATCTGTCTAGCCAGTTCAAACCTGTTCAGACCTGCTCTGCCAGCAATTTTGTCAATTAGCGCCTTTTAATGCCAAACAATGGGAACACATATGGAGATGGGAAGGATGAACCAAACCAGATAAATCCAGTTCAGATTGGATCAAAAGAGAGCAAGGACACAGAAAATTCAAAAGCAGATATTGCTTCAGGAGAATCAGGGAGGAAAGATAATTTGGGTGATTTAACTAGACAACCAGATATTCAATGTGTTACAATGAAAAAAGAGAAAGCTGATGAAATTGAGCAAGAGAAGACAGTTTCCTGCACAGATAAAAGAACGAGTAATGAGAAGAAAAAAACAAAGAAGAAAAAGAAGAAAGTTCCTGTAGCTGAAAACCCAATTCTTGTGATTCTGCAACACATCCAACAGTGCCTCTTGGAATGGAGAACGGGAGAAACATTAAGATACATCTATGGTAGGAGTTCATCTCAGTCTGATGAACCAGCCCCGGACACAGACTGTGACCTAGAGCGCAAGAAGATGGCTCTCAAGGAGTTTGAGAAGCGGGTAGGGGATCGTCTCGACCGGGAAGATATAAAGGAGGGCGCCTTTCCTGCACCATCCAAACCACTGCCAGACTTTGATAGTCTGCGCAGGCAGGAAGCGGAGAAGTATGCCTTGAAAGTGAAAGAGTACTTTATGGGAAGGGAGATGACGCCTCCTTCCAAACCAGCAACAGAAGAAAAAGAAGAGCCAAACAAGGTATGTTGTTTATCTTCCACCTTTTCGAGCTCTCATGAGAAATGTACAGATGTTTGCAAGCTCTTATTCACCTCATCGTCTTTGTTTGTGTTTTTGATTCCTACTACTTGCACTTTTAGGGTTTTTGTATGGACTGTTTTCTTCTTCAGATATTTTGTCATATGAGCAGATTTGCAAGAAATATGTTTCATAAACAAAGATTTTACTTGTTTACTGCAAGTACCTGTACTGAAAATGCAAGAATACTGAAAATCTAAAGAAACATCAGAGGGAGACTCTTTATTTTCTCAAATAAATAGAAGACAATTCACCTTTATTAATCTTTCACATTACATCTTTATGCAAACATACCTTTTTACAATATACAAAGCAATTTCCATTGCTTTTATAACCAAACTTCTGCAATTACACTATATGATGTTTTGGAAAGTCTAAAATGTTTTTTTTTTTTTTCGTGTGAAGCCTCCAACAAATCGTCCTAGAATTCTACTATTGTCTCATATACTCTTCTAGTTTTAAATGTGAAGGTGAACCATGATGACAAAAAATGAACCAAGGTAAAAACTTTCTCATAAGATCTTAAAGGGATTAGGTATATGATTGGAAATCGAAATTTTAAAACGTGTTTTCCTAATGGTTTTTATAACACTACAGTCTATTGGGGAAAATGAGTATGGTAAAACCGGTCACTCAAAGATTTTTACTTTTTTGAGACACTTCATGATCATTTTAAAGTGCATTGTATTTAGGGCTACAATATTACACCATATCACAGACAATGCAGATAACATGTAGGGCCATACATCTCAGATTTAACATTGTTAACGATGCCTTTAATTGTACTGTACTTGAAACTAATACCTAATTGTCTTTGTGTATCATGTGACAGCTTGTAGAGAATCCCATCGACAGGACCGGAGGGCTCCCTCCTGTGGATTCAAGAGCACAGGTGACCATCAGACGCAGGATCATACTTGACAAACTAAGTAAAATGTAAGCATTCGTTTATGTGAACTTCTCAATCTTGTGTGCACAGTGCAAGTGATATTTTTCTCCTTTTTTTTNNNNTATTGAAAGAAAAAAGAAATGATGTACCGTAGACAAATAATGATATATCACTTTTAACAATGCCAATGATGATGATGATGATGATGATGATGATGACAATGATGGCGACGATGATAATAATAACAACAACATTTATAAAAAGGTGTAGCTTCATTGGTACTCATACATTTCTTCCTGAGAGCCCTGTGTTCCTACTATAGCTTGAGCTGAGCTACCATGATTATCAGAGATGCCAACTGTTCCGTTTTTGCCGTATTTGTCCCGTTTTTTTGCTATGAATACGGCAGTACGTTTTTTGTATATTTTGTTACGTTTTTTTATTTTTTAAATTTTTTAAAAAGTTTTTAAAAAAAATTTTTAAAAATGTTTTTTCCATTTTTTTTTATTTATGCCCCACCACCTGGCACTATGCCTGGCAATGTCTCCCAGCTCAGTAATCTGTGTGTTGACTCATCACTCAGAAACTAGAACAACACTGAAGTTTGTCTGTCATCTTGGTTTGAAAGTAATTTTTCTAAAAATCAGGGTGTACCACAAGGTTTTATCTTAGGTCCCTGTCTGTTTTTAAAGTACATTAATGATGTTACACATTCTTCTAAAAACAACATTGTTAATATTATTTGTGACAAGTTCATAAGCACAAATCGTCACCTTCAACTGCACCTCGCAGTTTAATGAAAGTCCTTCCCCACATGTTTTTTTTTAATACGGACCTGGCTTGCTGACCTCTTTCTTTTTTTCTTGGCTGGGTTGAGAGGTGCGTCTTATGCATGGTGATTTTAGGTACATGGTAATGCCGTTATTTTTTTAATTCCAGAAATGTCTTCAAACAGATCTACCTTTTAGAGCATGAAAAGACTTATATGTTCTGTACATGGAAATTGTTAAAGAAAACAAAACTTCAGATTGTTTCTTGAAATGTTTATCTGTGACAGTTGTAATATCTATGGTTCAGACACCTTCCTCAGATGTGATAGACTGAGACTATCTGCCAATTTACCAATTACCAAAAGATGCCAATTGGGCAATTGCTCTGTCATAATTATTAGACGACTGGTATATGCGCCCCTGTCTCTGTTCATGTTCAGTGGTAAAGCAGTGGTCTCATAACCAGGAGGTTCCAGGTCCAAAACCAAGTCATTGTGCTAGTGCCCTTTGGTAAGGCATTAATCCTTATTACCACATCCCTTGGAGAGGACTAAAAGCTGTTGGTCCCCTGGTTGTTTACTTCCAAGCATACAAATAACAAACTATCAGACACTATTATTATGCATAATTCCATTTTAACATATACATGTTGTTTATGATCATTAATACAAATTGTTTGCATTTGGCAGCTTGCCAGGCATTGCGGCCTCTCTGCAGCTCTCTGTCCATGAGGTCAATTCGATGATGACTGATCTTGTAAGGACATTCCATCCTGGCAGTCATAACATCGTCTTCAAACCCCTGGCTTGGAATCTAATCATTCTCATCCTTATTCATATGTAAGTACCGGTACACACTTTGCTATTTCTGTTTAAAGACACATGGTTCTCATGGTAACTTGACGCCATTTGGGTGTTTAGTAGTAGTAGTAGTAGTAGTAGTAGTAGTAGTAGTAGTAGTGGTAGTGCTGGTAGAGGTAGTGGTAGTGGTAGTGGAAGCATTTATTGGATAACTTGTCTAGTACAAGCCAAACTTCACCGAGAGTGGAATTCACTTTCACTGACCTGTCTTCAATAATGGACACATCCTCCAGTGAGTAAGGACCTGTAGAAAAAAGCTCATCATCATAAATCTCTCTCACTAAAAAGCTCTCAGGGTATAAAGGCAAACTCCAGTCATATTTTGATGGGTCATCAAATTTTGCTATGTGTGATATCAAGATTGGTGGAAACATTCATACAAAATTCAAATTGGTGTGAATATTCATACTAAAATAAAATTGTGTACATAAATTAATGCAGCCAAGTCCAAGATAAATGCTTTATGATGAAATGCACATGCAGACTGCTAACCATATGATCTTGAGCCATCATAATTGCTAATTTTACAAAGTGTTGTAATGTCACAAATTGTTGTAGGGTCGCAAATTTGATATGCAAAAATGAGGTTTAATGCCTGTGTGAACACAAAGGGCATATTGTAAGTAATCTGTAAGCACTAACAAACTTGCCAAATTGTCTGTGTACATATCATCCACAGAAACAGATGTATGCAAAATATTGGCCATATCTGGTAAGCTAATAACACATTGCTTGGAGTACAGTAGATGAATTTCCTTACAAGTTTAACTTTGCAATTGCCTGAAGATGAACAACATGGAGTTTAGTTGGTTTTGGCTTTTTCTGAAGCCTACAGAATGTAGAAATTTGTTCCAATACACAGACTAGTATGTAATTAAAAAACAACAACATATATGGTTGGATCCTTGCTATTTGATGAATACGGTTGCTTACTTACAAGCTTATACATGTTTCCTTAGCAGTCAGCTAAAACAAACAAACCAAACCAAACCAACTGAAAGTCTGTGATTGTGCCAGTGCTGGGCAGGTGAATAGCACCATCACATGACATGATAAATCTAATTGAATGAGCCTTACACCAAGCATTATAGTTATGTCAAAATGAATGAATAACTTTTTCACCTGTGACCTTTAGCCTTTCCAGAAATCATGCAAGATAAGACAAAATTGTGTGTATTTCTGTCAATCAGCTAGTTCAATTTCTGCATTTTAGTAATGGGTGGTAGGTTTGTAAGACTAGACTAGTATTGGTATTCAATCTGTTCTGTCAACGACAGAAGTTCAGTAATAGAGTAGTGAATAGCATCCTCTGTTGGTGGAGAGACTACAGTGTGGTTCATCTCTCTCTTTCTCTCTCTCTCTGTTTTTGTGACACATAAATGGTCTGTACATTGCATCTGGTTATATCTAATGACTTGTGGGTGATCAATTGCACAGTGTCAGTGCTGCCCTCTACTGACCATTCAGTGAAATGTTCTGCATATAGGTGTGTGAGACTAGGACTGATATGAAGTCCCTCCTGTCAAATCAAAATGTTCAGTTGGTAGTATTGATAAACCATCCTCTATTGCTGGAGAGATTAAGTATGGTTCATCTCTATTTCTCTCTCTCTGTTTTTGTGTATTTAAAAAAAAAATTAAAAATCGTTCTCATTTATAGTAATCTATCATATCATGGATTCCACATTCTTCCTTTGATATTGAATACTTTCTTGGTTAGCTTACAAGGACACTTACTTGTATACTTTAACATAGAGTGAACACCCTTCTCGCTCTCAACAGACGATATAATCTGTTTGCAACTAGAAAGGCCTTAACTCATATACTTAACTTTAACTCAGACTCAATGCCCTTCTGGCTCTCAACAGACTATATAATCTGTTTGGAACCAAAAGGGCCTTAACTCATATACTTAACTTTAACACAGACTCAATGCCCTCCTGGCTCTCAACAGACGATATAATCTGTTTGGAACTAGAAGTGCCTTAACTCATATACTTAGCTCTAACACAGACTCAATGCCCTTCTGGCTCTCAATAGATGATATTAACCTGACAAAGTTTGAATTCACTGTACTTTACCATATCTATAAACCAATCTCATCTGCTGAAGTATGTATAACCTTGATTGGGGAGTGAATCGGAAACAATTATCATTACAATCAAATCATCAATCCATTTTCATACTAATTAAAATAATGGGTGGGTGAACGGCGAATCCGTACCGCCATATTGCACACAGGCGCAACTCCCTTTCACTTAATTGCCCCTCTGTTGTTAATCTCTATTGTTTTTATCACCGATCACGTCTAGATCTATTTGTCGGCGCAGCAAATAATAGTCGAGATCGAAATTCTCATGTAGGAAAGGCTAAGCATATTATCATGTCTCATTTGTGTCAAATATTAATGTACTTCAATTTGAGGTCTGGAATTATGTTTGATTTGGAAAGATAAGCTGTATTTTATGATCATTGCTTCCAACTTTATAGCCATCTTCATGTATCAAAATTTTCCTAAATTACTGATTGCTAATTTGTTGACTAGACTGGCGCCATTTCTCTTTCTTTTTTCTTCATTTTTATGCATTAGGAGTTGAGCAAGTGGTGATAAACTTCATCATTAACTTCTCCACTCTCTTGACAATTATTACTTTTAATGTCCATTGTTCAAAAGGGAAACATGTATACATGTATGTATAATGAGAGAGAACTAAAGAGCAGCATATGAATGAGGGAATCATTATAGTTGTTGTATAGTGAATATTCATGGTATCTGAAAAATGACAAATGGAAGAAAATAATCGAGGTATTGACAAAGAAGGGCAATAGCCTGAACTTAGGAGTTTATTTCATATACATGTACATGTACTTAGATTAAAATAAATTGCAAATCATGTAGAGGTCTTACAGGCTGTAGTGTTGATTGTAGAATGTTTTACCTGACTGCTGAAAGAGTATGTTTTGACTAATACATGATGATAAAAAATTTGCAGGATAACCGCCTACTAATTGATATAATTAGTTTATCTATTGGTGTGTGAGAGATAAACGCACGTGTCGCGCACGTGTGCGTAGTCCCATATACATCTTTCTGTCTACAGTGCTTGTAACTTTACCAAGACTGGGCCAAATTTCTTATCATTTTGATGATTCCAGAACCTTGCAGTACACACCAATACTTATATGCTAGATGATCAACCTTTTCTGATCGATTCAACAACGTTTCTTTCATAATGCAATCGCATGACCATAACTGGTCTTTACCTTTAATACCAATGTTATGATATGGGTTTCATTACACAGAGAATTGTTTCTATTCTGTTTTATCAGAAGGATAATAAAATATTCTTGCATATGGCAAACGTAGATTGATGTCTAGCCACTAGACGCTTGAACCCACAACCTCCCACAACCTCCCACAACCTTTCACATACCCAGACTCAAGACCACAGACCTCTACATTTTTACCCGATTTCAGTTGCCTGTGGTTTAAATTCCTCCTCATCACACCAGCTTTACCTAGGTTGGACCTGGGATGTAAATATATTATTTATTTCCTTGATAGCTAATTAATTGCTTGGTGTTGTTGCACTTCATGCTTTCCCAAAGTAGAAACCGCTTCCTTTTTCTGCACCGTTGCTCCGAAGGCCATTGAGATACATTGCATTTTAATAGTGTAATATTTCTGAGTGATTCCTTCCCCGATTGTTCAGGTTTTAACTCTTGTAAGGGAATCGTTTGAAGCCGTTTTTCGCTTTCAATTACTTTCTTTCTTGCGGTGATAGACCAATCAGTGTAGATTGGGATTGGAATGGTACTTAGTGCTATGCCTTTGGTATGTTAACCTGACCGATACCGTAGACTAAATAGCTTGCAATATGTACGCTGTTTCCTTTTAAGTTAATTAGCTCTGGATAGGAACTTAATTCTATCATGGCATTTTAATATGTGGTTTTCTGTAAATGCAAACACTGGGTAAATACACAACACTATTTTCAGTTGATGACAGTGACAATGATACTATCATTGATATTATAAAGTTTCACAGTTTTTTAATAATTGCAATTGTTATGAATTATTTCATTAATGAATGCATTTATGAATGCAGTTATTATGAATGCTAGTGCCTTTGAAAATACTGTTTTCCTCAAAGATATTGTGTAAGGGAATAATGATCAACATCATCACAGAACCAGAAGTGTGTTAATCCTATGTGTACAGGAATCGGGTGGCTAGGTATTAAGCCTATGGAAAGGAATGAATTCAGTAGTCTATGTGTTAACTCGTTGTTAAATTATAGAACGTAACAACCGTTTGGCTCTCAATGGACAAAACAGTTATTTCAGGATCTACCTTAAAAGTCTTTATATGTTTGTTTTGCAAGATCCCATTCAACACCTGGGGCCTGTCTCACTAAACAGGACTTAGTGGAACAGTACTTAGTGTCACTGCGACGCGTCATGCACTAAGACGGGTCTTACTGACGTCCTGTTGGTTTTTCGGTTTCACTAAACTGTTCTTTACTAAGTCCTGTGTACGGCGCATCTTCAACAATAAAACGTCTGGATTTTGATTCTACGAAGCCGAATTTCGTGACCTTCGACCTAGTGCGAAGAAAAATAAGGATATTTTGCCTGTAAGTTTTCGTCTGCATTGTCTGCGGTGAAAAAGTGAAAAGCCGCTGAATTTTGTCACTTTAAGTGGTTGTTTGAAATTATTTCGACTACCAGGAGCAAAATGGGGAAGGTATGGTATTAACCTTTTTCTTAAGANACAACCGTTTGGCTCTCAATGGACAAAACAGTTATTTCAGGATCTACCTTAAAAGTCTTTATATGTTTGTTTTGCAAGATCCCATTCAACACCTGGGGCCTGTCTCACTAAACAGGACTTAGTGGAACAGTACTTAGTGTCACTGCGACGCGTCATGCACTAAGACGGGTCTTACTGACGTCCTGTTGGTTTTTCGGTTTCACTAAACTGTTCTTTACTAAGTCCTGTGTACGGCGCATCTTCAACAATAAAACGTCTGGATTTTGATTCTACGAAGCCGAATTTCGTGACCTTCGACCTAGTGCGAAGAAAAATAAGGATATTTTGCCTGTAAGTTTTCGTCTGCATTGTCTGCGGTGAAAAAGTGAAAAGCCGCTGAATTTTGTCACTTTAAGTGGTTGTTTGAAATTATTTCGACTACCAGGAGCAAAATGGGGAAGGTATGGTATTAACCTTTTTCTTAAGATAACATAGAAGTAAAATATTGAAAGTGAAATGTGTGCAGTGGAAGTTTGTGATGGAAGTTGTATTTTGATACCTCAATTAATCGCAGCCGATTAATTTGCAGTGATGAACAGTGCGTGTGGCGGTATAGCGAGCCCGTTGTCACTCTGGGGTCGCGGATTACAATCGCGCTCTCTCTCATGCTAGATCTAAACAAATGAACTTGGGTCTAGACTCTAGGCCTAGCCCTAGATCTAGTCCTAGACTGATCTAAATTCTAGTTACTAGTACTAGAGTCCTAGACTAGTATACTAGATCTAGTCTAGACCTAGTCTAGACTAGATAGAGATAGATCTAGGCCTAAATCTATTCTTAATGATCTTCTTAATAGATCTAGACTCTAGATCTAGAGTCTACTAGTCTAGACCTAGGCCTAGACTTGATCTAGAGTCTAGATCTAGTCTAGATCTAGGTCTAACAACAGTTAGATCTAGATCTAGATCTAGATTCTCTAGGCCTAGTCTGAGTGTGATTGTGACTGCTATATTTTCAGGCTCGAGTGTCTAGACTAGACTCTAGATCTAGATTCTAGATCTAGTCTAGACTTTTTCTAAGTCTATTAAACTTAGTCTAGATCTAGATCTAGTGAGTTAATCTTAGACCAAAGTTTCCGTCTCTTTCGTTGAAAATCGTTCGTTAGCCTCTAGATCTAAATTGGGTAGGCCTAGCCTAGATCTAGATCTATGAAGGGTCGGCTCCTCTCTTGTCTTGATTGAGTATGACTAGTCTAGGCCTAGACTACTATCTCAGGCAGATAGTAGACTCTTAGTCTAGACTTCTAGTATCTAGATCTAGACTATATTTTATCATGTGACCTCATTTAGATCTAGACCCATTAGAGTCTAGACTCTACTAAGATTGCAAGATTCTTAGTAGTCTAGATCTAGACTATGCGGGATAGGTTTCATGTCTTGGTTTTGGAAAAAATAGCAGTGATCAACTGACCCAAATTTTATTCCAATCGGAATTACAATTCAGCTAACTTATTCAACAGAACCCAAGTGCTCTAGTCTAAATCTAGTCTAGAAGATCTACAGATAAGGTAAAAATATTTGGTAGACTAGATTCTAGACTAGATCTATATCTAGTCTACATAGATCTATAGGGTCTAGACTAGACGGGTAATAACATGATGTGAATTGATGGGCAATTCATGAAAATAAGTAGTAGTCTAGGTCTAGACTAGACTAACTAGATCTAGACTAAATCTTTATGCATTTTCCTCAAATTTCAGGAAACGCCTAGGAAACGTAGCAAGGACTACCAAAGGGTGGAAATTGAAGCGCTGCTCCAGTTCGTGGCTACTAGGAAACAAAAACTGTTTGGAACTGGAGGAAAGGGGAGCAGCAAGGAAGAAAAGATGAAAGAAAGGTATGCAGGGATACGACAGAGAAATTCACCAAAAGGAGGAACATTAAATGGGGGTCGGGGGGGGGGAGCATGCCCATGGCGAGTAAGGGGGAAGAAGAAAAAAACAGTCCTGAAATCGCTGGGTATCTAGTCTGTCCAAAAATGGAAGACCTGACAACTAAACTTTGCCACCACATACCACTTACTGCAAAATTTCAAGCTACAATATTCTGGTATTCAAAAAAAGAGAGTAAAGTTGTCCAGTTGAAGCTTTAATCGTGACACGGCAACAGCCATGTTATTTGGGCAATCTATGTAGACCCTTTAGTGCAACCAATCCTAAATATATAATCTGTCTACTTCAACATTATTTCCATGCATAGAACCTGGAAAAGAGCAACACAGTCTCTCAGAGCAGC
>BEXV01000165.1:294772-311701 GCA_003118195.1 Hemicentrotus pulcherrimus | reverse complement strand
ATTTTATACAAATCTAAACCTAAGGTCTGATCACAACGATAATTTCAACGTAATGTATCTACAGTAAGAGACACTTTTAAATAGCTTACGATAGGACACCAATTTTAACATTGCCAATCTCTGGAAACATCTTGTTTTTGTTTGTTTGATTTTCACTCTACTTTGACATTTCCCGTGTTTATTGCACACAAAAAACTACATATAAATATACCTCCAGTGTAATTGTCCCCAGGAATCGTACTATTTTTTTCACATCACTATGCAATTATGATTGATTATATTGTGGAATGAAATGGTGTTAAAATGCCCCATTTTGGCCTTTAGTCAGTTGTTAGGAAGCCCTTTATCCACCACCTTCAGGGGGCTCTGCCTCCTGCTACCCCCGTTAGGGCTTCACCCCTGGACCCCACCCATTTTTTGGCGCAGTCGCTACGCTCCCTCGCAGCACAGTCAACCATACAGGGTGGCGCTTCAAGTACAAATTCTTTTCGTTTTGGCACTCATAATAAACAAGTTGAGAAGGTCTGATCTATATTTTTAAACAGAAACCGTTTTGAAGAGATTAGTTGATACGACAGCTGACTAATGACAGTGCGCACTCACAGTAAGCCCTTCCAAGTTAATACATGGATATGATTTATGTTTGATACAACATTCATCCCTAGAGTGGGCCGCTGATCCATTATTGAGTTTTCGTTCGAAATGATGCCGAATCAGGCATTTCCGTATATGACGTTTTGTTATACAACATTTCTTTATACGATTTGAAAATGAATAAATTATTGTAACGCTATAAAATGAATCCTTCTGGTCTGAATGGGGGCTTTTATCTGTTAGATTGAATACAGAGGGATGATTATCAACAGATTTTTCTCTCCTTTTTTTCCTGACCAGCCTCCAAAACCTCTTCTATAGTTTCTAGCTTCGGGGAAGGAGCGATCACACTTTTTAATATCATTTTTTAATGCATTAGCAGGCCCAGATACTCAATGTCGGACAATAGCTCTCTCTAGATATGCAAGAAAGAAGGCACACAGGCATACAAAGATTTGAAAAGGGACAAACTTGTTGAATCTAAATTCTTAACAAAAAGATGAAGCTCGCAGCATAATTTACTCTGCAGCACAAAGGACATCATTGTTATGTATTTTTGTAGATTAAATGTTTTAACCGACATGGTTTCACATTTCCACTGTCGTCCAGAGGAGGAAAGTCAATCTCTCCCTCGCACCATGGGTTTTTTTCGAGGACGTGTTGATTTTTCTTTTATTCCATATGCTTTTCCCCCTGCTTGCGTACATGCCCTGACTCATCTTCAAAGAGCTTTTCATCGTTATCATCATCCCAAAAATTGGAGGGAGCGTACTAATGGGACCGTAGCGGTTGCCTCTGAGCGTTGAGCCTCTTTAGAAGTATCTAGCGAAGTGATGGGGGATGAGAGGATGAGAGTGGGGGAGAAAAAAAGAGACAGGGATTTTCCGTTGTTGTATTTATCCATTTTAATCAATTTAGTGAGATGAAACTGTTGCAATCTTGACGGAAATTCCTTAGCGTGTCCCTCGAGAGGAGTAGCAACAGAGATTTCAATCGTGGTGTCTAAGTGATGGCTTAGGCGTTTCTCATCCACCAAATCATATTTTTTCATCTTCGATCAGCTTTTTTCTTCTTCTTTAGATCTTCCGTCATCTACCTAGTCATATTTTTTCATCACCTTTCATTTTTGTCTTCTTTTTGAGATCCTCTGTCTTCTTTGATTATGAAGCATTTCAGATTTTGTTATTGTATTCTCTTTTTCTTGTTGTTGACATGAATATACTAGGGTACCTGTGAAGGCAAATTATATTCCTCTTTTTAATTTTTTTATACTCTGCTTATGTTGACAGAAGAAAACAAGAGGAAAAAAAAATAAAAATTTTTCTCTCTAAAATTTTCTCTTTTTCTTTCATATTCTGTTTTGTATGTAAACCCCTTTTTTCCTCCCTCCCTGTCTCTCTTAATTTTCCCTCATCCCTCACTCTTTTCTCTTCCCCATTCTTAATCATTCATTTCTTGATAATGATAATATTTGTGTTCACACAGACTTTTATGAAAGCATGATTGCAACTATCTTCAAATAATCAACTCAGGCGCAATTTCATTACCTTATTTCATGCCCCGCAGAGACCATGATCGGATTACATAATACATCATTGTCATGTTATCAAATTGAAATACGTAGGTAATGCACAAGTCTATTGAAATTGGATTGATATTTTTAGAAAGTAGTTGCGATTGTGTTACAATTAAAATCAATTTTGGAATCAATTCAAGATAGTCTCTCTGTATTTATCCTTCATTATTATGAATTTACATAGCCAAAAAAAATAGTTTTGCCGTAAAAATATGTCAAAATATATGATTATGGTTCACTTAGGTAGTGGACTGAAAGATGTGTGTACATGTTGCTTATCAGAGCTTTCCTTTTCTCTTTCTTGTAATAGAGAACTTCTATTATTTATTCACTTTTTGCTCTCTTTTATTTTCTTAAATATTTTTTGTGGAGAAAAAGCTTGTAATTGTACCAAGCAATGTCTATACTTAAGAAACACACATGTACATGTACGTTCAACTACACAATCCATCAAATCATTTTTTGACAAACCGTTTAGTTTGCAAATCAGTGTAAGGTTTTCTGCCCGAAACAGCAAAGAGTTTCTTTGGATTCCTGCCCTGGTCCCACTACTTGCAGGTGCTGTGGCTTAATGATGGATAGTCCCACCCACACCTTAAAAGCGTTCATGACATCTGCAGTCAAAGCTCTAGAATGGTCTAAAACTCTCTGGCCCATATTCTACTTGTTAGTTATATTTTTGACCGTGGGTCTAAGATCATGTGTAATGAAGGGAAACCTTGCCAACAGACTTACTTCTTTTGTTTCACCTGATTTTGAACAACAGCATAAGAACACGGTTTGGTTTATATTTGAGTAGAGTATGGGGCTATGTATTTGATGTAAAAATGAGACAATGTTGCTGGAGCTGAAGTTTCATCACCAACTTAATTTTCTTAATGTATATAACAACTTTAAAATAATTCATTTTTTATGACAAGGATGTCTCCTTTCTCAGAAAATCTGAATTGTAGACCTCTGCTTCTCCTTCTTTTGGAGTACCCTGTACTTGATGGGGAGGGGCTCTTGGGGGAGCTATAGCCGGGGAGGGATGCTTCTCCTTCTTTTGGAGTACCCTGTACTTGATGGGGAGGGGCTCTTGGGGGAGCTATAGCCGGGGAGGGATGCTTCTCTTGTCCTCTCCCTCCTCTCATTGTGTCAGACGTTGGCGCAAAGTGCATTAATTTGACGTTAGCCAGCTAAGAGATAGTAATCGGAAACGGGACTGCGGGGCATCCCCTGCTCCTGCCTGCTCTGGCGAGAAGATAGTAGGGCTGATCGTTACTTTCAATCTCATTTACCCTGAATGGTTGTAACTTGGGAGAGGGAGATGAAGAGAGGAGGAGAAAGAGAGAGAGGGGGAGGGGAAGGGCTTTACTGGGGAGATAAAGAGAGAGAAAGAGAGAGAGAGAGGGTTAGGGGAGGATAACGAGGGAAGGTGAAAGTGAAAAGAAGACTGGCTGAAAGAAAAAAAGAAAGAGAGATGGGGAGAGAGAAAGGAAGTGGAGGAATTGAAAGAGGAAACAGAAAGGACTTAAGAAAGAGAAGAAAAGGAGGTAAATTTTAAGAGAGTGGAAGCAAGAGAAGAAAAGAAACAAAAAGGGATGAAAAGAAGATGAAAATAAATAAAGAGGGAGAGAGAGAAAAAGCGCACGATAGAAACAGTGAAGACAAAATGAGGGGATGAAAGAGTGAATTGAAAGATAGCGAGTGCAGAGAGAGAAAGATAGAGAGAGAGAGAGAGAGAGAGAGAGAGAGTGCGGGAGTGAGATAAGAAAATGAGAGAAAGAAATTATGTGGAAGATAAAATAAGAGTCGAGAGAGAGAGAGAGATGATAAAAAGAGAGGATGCTGTAATTTATATTTAACTGATTGATTTTCAAAGTTATTTTAATGATGACCAAAATGTTATAGGAATCCAACTTTTGATTTTTATTTCAAGACATTATTTATATGTATTTTGATATCGCATATATAGTTATAATCAGTGATAAGTAAGGTCAGTCCATTCCAATGCAAGATGAAACAGAAGGTTTCAGTGTTTTTTTTTAAAGGGAAAACTAGGGTGTCATTTTGTTTTACTGAGATTTTAGAGAATTCAATCCCTTTTGAAGCTTGAAATAATTAACTTGTTTCTACATAACCTGCCTCTAAACTTCTTGTTTGGTTTAAAATTGAGGATGTTCAAACTAGGTTAGGTATGGTTTCCTTGCTGATGCCCTCTCTCCCATTTTATTCCAAGATATATTTATTTCTCATCATAACAAAGCATGTACTGGTAATCTATATAAATGGACATGTTTATGACATTGTATCAAATGGCACTGGCATTACAAAAATATGGGCTAGGCTCAGATTCTTAAAATTCTTCCTACTCATAGGGGAAGGGGGTCCATTTAATATAAAACCATCTGTATACAAATCAAATGATGAAAATTGGACTTAATCATCCTCCTGTGCCAAGTTTGAAATTATATATCATTAAGATAAAGTTGAGTTCTGGGTGCCGTTGCATAAAACTTGCTATTATAGTATCTTTGCTATTATAGTAACTTTTCATGGAATACTGGATTTTGATTGGCTCTTGAGCAACGTTACCATGGTAGTTACCATTGATGGCAAAGTTACTATAATAGTAGGTCTTTATGCAATGGCACCCTGGTCATGTGATTGCATTGTGAAAGAAACGGTGTGGAATCTATCAGAAAAGGTTGATCATCTAGTAAATAAGTATTTGTGTGTATTGCAAGGTTCTGGAATCATCAAAATGATTAGAAATTTGACGAAATCTTGGCAAAGCTACAAGCACTGTACACAGAATGATGTATATGGGACTACACAAGCACATGGCGAAAAAACCCCCCCCCCCCCCCCCCGATTTTTATGATGTTTCATGTCATATTTAAAATATGAAGGCATTTAAAGAGCCATGCTTTTCAGGGAACATGTTCAATCTGATGTTCTTCCACCCTTGCATAATAACAATGATAATGCTCACAAATTATTGTTTACCTCTTCCCAGAACTCAACCTTCTCTTTAAATAGCAATAACAGTCTATGGATTACCACAGGTGCTAGGACTGTTTGTGAATTTCTCATAATTCATTTTGCTTCACTAATTTTATGCAGATAAAGATTTATTGGCATGTAATTTATTTTCTGGGGAGCTCCACAAAGAATATATTGTATTTCTAGAATAGAATAGAATTTATTGACTTATTCGACCCCCTTTTGGAATACAGAATACAACAAAACAACAATATAAAAGTATAACGACAACATGAACAAAACTGCTAGTATGATCTTCAAAAAATTCAACTCCCTCCTTTATATTTATAGTATTTCATAATCATATTGTACAAAAGCTATAATCGCAGAGATATCAATTATTACCGGTATTTATATGAAAGAATAGAGAGGATCATGGCAGTAAAACTTGTACCGGAGCTCCTTATACATGTACCGGTATGTATACATTGAAGATGAATAAAGAGAGGGCAAGGACAAAAATGAAGCATAGAGCATTGCTATGAAATGTATCACACTGCCCTCTGGTGTTGGAGGTTACCCAATTATGTCTTTTATCTGCTGTTCATATTATCATGGTACTGTAGTCTTTACATTTCTTTTATATTGCCAAGGTGATTTGTATACAGGCTTATGTTTAATTTGTATAATTTGTCGTAATCATTATTTTGTTATCCCCCCCCCCCTAATATTTGTATTCTTTCTCCTTCACATTTTTTTACCCTTAAAGGAATCATTTAACAACATTGAATCTGAGATGCATGGTCCTATTATTGTTATCAGTATCTCTGATATAGTTTCATATTAAAGCCCTAAAAAAAATTGCGCTTCAAAATGGTCATTTAGTGCTTCAAATTTAGTTTACCCTTCTCGTTTTCCCCAATAGACTGTAGTGTTATGAAAACCGTTTGAAAAATGCAAAATTTGATTTCGATTTCCAAATATAAATATCTTGATAATCAGACAGGCGGATCGGCTTGTAAAAGTCATTGGGTTCCTGACTGACCTAAAGGTTTATAATTATCATTGCAGCATGAGCCAAATCCAGTATTATGTTTCAGAATCTGAGACAAAGTTACCCAATCCCTCTTAAAGAATCTTCACCACAAAGAATAAGTGTAGGTATTCTGAAAAATGAGATGTATTCTTGTTCTTTGATGCACAATTTTCCTTACAAAAATGTACAGGAGATGTATGAATGAAGATATTCTTGGCATGATGCGATGCCTTTTAGCTTGACATGGGTGCAGCCATTTTCATGAAAATATGACGTACCAGTTGAAGGTGCACATGTAGCATTCACCAAGCTTTTAGTTCGAAAGACTTTTAAAATCAATAACAAAACCTTTACTTTAGAATGAGGAAAAATCATAGCTGGGAAAATTATATTTGGTGAAAAATATATAACAGGGGAACATTTGTAACTAACTCATTTAAATATACTACAAATATAGCAGCTAACAAATCTGTTCCATTTATTTGAAACCTTCACCCCAGAAGAGCATCAACTTATTGATGTAATTTGCGTTCTGACAATTGTAGTACAAAGGACAATAGCAGGTGAATGAAATGCTTCATTACCACACATCACCTTCCATAAATCTTGTAGATTAAAGTTAAAGGTGAGTTCTGGTTAAACAAAGAAAATGCATTCTCACAGAATCAAACAAAACTTACACTAAATGTTCAAGATAACAAATAAATGTCATTTGCCAAACAATTTTGGTAGAAAATGTATACTGACTGAGTAATGAGCATAGAAAGATTAGGAAATCAAGGTTAGTATAGCCTAGCCCTGACACCATTTGTCATTTGTGTAGTCCTAAATACATTTTTCTGTGTACGATGCATGTTACTTTACCAAGACTGGGCCAAATTTTTCATGATTTTGATGACTCCAGAACTTTGGAGTACACACCAATACTTCCATGCTACATGATCAACTTTTTCTGATCCATTCCACACCTTTTCTTTCGCAATGCAATCGGATGACCAGAACTCACCCTTATATTTAATAGGCAAGAATATAATATTCAATATGAAAATACTGTAATGCTTATTTAATGGTGGAAGGGAATGGTAGTTAATTTTGATTAAAAACCTAATTTTTGAAGAACAAAAATATCCAGCTCTTGTAATGAGAGATGTATTAAATTTCATCCCCCCCCCCAATATTAAATTGTTAATGCTGAAAAGTTGCTTGTAATTTGTATAATTATTTTTGGTTAGCCAGGGGGGTTTCATGTTAGATAACTGTGAATCAAGGGGATGTTGGAATCCTTGTTTTATGTCGCCCCTCTCCAAAAGGACCCAATATGCTAAATTAATATGAATGAGTTGTGAATCATAAGCCTCTAATACTGCTGCTCTCACAAATGAGAAATTTTTTGAAGCTCTTAATAAAAAAATAAAAAAATAAAAAAACTGAAACTAGATAATTCATTAATTGAATACAATGATTTTTGTTTAGATATAAATTTGAACACCAAACACTAGTTATGTGTTGAACATGACAGTAATACCCAACATATACATGCATTAATATTCATGTACCCTCATAACTATAATTATCACCTATCTGATCACTTGTCATGATAATGGGTTTCATAATGATTTTGTACAAGGACATGAATTGCCACCCTTTTAGCCCCCTTGTTTTTAAAAATTTTGTTGGACAATAAAGAAGATTTATCAATGGTAATCACCTTACCGTTTCCTATTATCTATGCTCAAATTTTGACATAGTCTATGGATCATGAATCACTTGAGTAATTGATCAAGGAACATTGTATGAGCATTTCTTGGTCAGGGACATTTTGTTAATTGGTTGCCTGTCTCGCAGGGGCTAAAGTACATGTTAATGGGGAAAATGAAGGGCGCTTTGGCACGTTATTGTTTATGGTGATAAATCTACCAGTCCTTCAAAGGCCTATGTCTGGTCATTTTGTGTGCTAGAGACAGAGAGAGTGGGATGGAGGGAGAGAGAGAGAGAGAGAGAGAGAGAGGGGGGGATGGAGAGGGAGAGAGAGAGATGGATGGAGGGAGAGAGAAAGAGAGAGAGAAAAAGAGAGAGAGAGAGAGAGAGTGAAAGAGAGAGAGAAAGTGAGGGAGAGAGAGAAAGAGATGAAGAAAGATAAATTGATAATCATTTATCGAAGAGGATATTATATGACAGACAAAAAATGTCGCCATCCTCATCCCCAACAAATGATCATACAAACAAATTACTGGTAAGAAAACATACAAAAAAGAGATACCAGTTCTGGTTATTTTCCACAAAAAATTAGGTCATTAGACCAGGGCCCGATAACATGAAGAAGTTTGAATTATTTGTGTCTCCCAAATATCAGTTGCATCTCCTTCAATCTGTCATAACCTACAATGAATACTAATTGACTATTGTATTTAGGATACAGATAAATATAGTTAACAACTTAATCATTTATACCTTTACAAAGTTTTTTAATTTTGTAAGTATGTGAAAATGTATTTGTCCCCTCATGTTTCTTTAGAATGTGACATGTTAAAGCTTGCATCTAAAGGTGTTCAACAAAGAAGGGGTTAAAATCCAGTTTCATTCTGAAAATTGCTACAAACCAAAATAAATGTAAATTGTCTAATGTTTGATTTTATTACTTCTACAGTTGATTAAACATATGTCATATATTTACTTAAAAATCAAGGACTGTCATTTAGCCATATTGACATTCCATCTTGCTACGAATTTGATTCAATTCAAAATTCTTGTTTACTCTACAGCACTTTGATAGAGAAGTCTGTATAAATGGACAGTTGTGATGTTTCCATTTGTTACTTCTTCAGCTTTAAATTTCCGAAAGTGAACACTGGTGAACACTGGACAACAGCTATCAAATCTTACATTGACTTATCAAGGCCTGTTCTTAAGGGATACCTTCTTTCCCTCTCTCTGCCTGTTTAAATGACGAAAGAAGAGAAAGGTAACGAAAAAAGCGTACTGGTCCCTTTATCCTACCTGGAATCGGGCTTTTGTTCGGCGACCGGTCCTGCCAAGAGTTTGCAGCTAGTCGCCGATCACCAAGGACAGATTTCCTTTTCGAGTCTGGTTCGTAGCGATAACCGATCAATAATGTTACAACATTCCTAAACCACTTTTTGTCTTCGCCGCACAATCCAAGACGGCCACAAAGGTATCGTGCGTGTAGCCATTTTGTCTGATTTGAAAGGGGACATGACTGGCTGGTCGGGGTGGTCTGCGGGACCATAGATTTTTCTTTTGTCTCACTGATTTAATGATTTCTTTCTTTCTTCCTCTCCTTGTTAGGCTTGCCATCATGAATGATTGAGTGCAATGGTCAGACAACCAGTACTATAATCAAAAAGGTTTTCTCTTCGTGTTTAAAGTGGATAATAAAAAATAATCATAAATAAAGAAAAATGTTATTCAAATTTACATTTAACATTTCAAAATAAATTGGAATGTAGAAATTCTGAATTATCCACCATGCACTACATGCTTTGATCATCAAAGTGTAAATAAATGATAAACCTTGTTGGAAATCACTTTCTTTAAGCAGATTCATTGTAAAACCAGTTATTAGATATTTGTGCATGTTCTTGAATACCACAAGTGGTTAAGAATCATAAAAGATTCATTCCGACAAACAAAACATGGAATTTGTGGGAATCATGAAAGTTGTGATCTTTTAAAGTGCTGTTGTTTACAAATTGCATGAGGGCAGTTCCCTGCAATGTGTTCCATAGAACATATCTTGTTCATCCATATATTACATCCATATGTCGTTTGGAACACAACAGAATTGCCCAAGAAATTCATGTTTTGAAATTTTGTTGGATTTTACAATATTTCAACTGTCTTTTCTGTCTTTGCTCCATACTCAATACTTAATCATTTTGAAACCAGATCTGTAATGTAAATGTAAAATCTGTAGCATTGAACCGTAGTTTGAATCTGGCGACTTCATGAATTTATCCTTGCCACCAGAACTCAAGATTGCCTTTAACATATACCTGATGAACTTTCTACCCATTGTTTTCCCAATAGTCCCATGCCTTGAAATTCAGTGTAGTGCCTTTACAGAGACAAACTTTTGGTCTTGTTTCTGGCAGCGGCTTACATTGATTTGATCAATACTCTAGCATGCCTTGTCTGCTAATGCCCTTGTTGTCCAACAAATCGATGTTACTTTATTGATCGCTCTGTAAGCCGTTCCTTTCTTCTTTCAAGCTAAATTCTTTCTGATTAGATATGAAATCTCTCAAGCGAAAAGAGTTGCTGATGAATAGCCTGCCCACTAGCTTCATCATGCGGAACATATCATTATCTTTCATTAATTCATTTGCATATAACAAAATTGTCTATTGAGTTATTATTTTCTGTTCTATTTATGATCTTTTGTCTTACTGTGTGGAAATAGAGATAGACAGATATAGCAAATAACTACCAATGGTGAAGGTGATGGGACGAGGCGATCTGGATGTAGCTATCTTTCTGAAGTGCAGCTGAAGAAAGATAGCGTAAACATTCAGATCGCCGAAGAAGTGATAGTTTGCCATCTCCTGAAACAAAAAGGTGATTATTTGCTTTATATTCCACATCGGAAACATTTCACTTCTTCCATCATTTCAGAGCAACAAGTCATCAATTAACAGCTATCAAACGGTGTCTGATACGTACAGTGCATGCAGTTTGGTGGTGTGACCATTTAGTTCGCGCGTGTCCAAAGTTTGCGTACCGGTACTAAAAATCGCTTAAAAGAGGAGAGCAATACGCAGCGTATACAATTATAGTGCGTTGCACCGTGTAGATAGTACTTCTATATTCAGTGAAAGTGCGTTGCACTGTGTAGATACATTGTAGTAAAACTATCTACACAGTGCAACAAACTTTTCTTCTCCCATCTATCTATGGGTTCATTACATGATTTACTTTTGACCAATCATAGAGCAAGATTCTTAGTATGTGGAATATAAATAGATATAAAGATGTATAGATAGATAGATAGATATATATAAGATGGATAGATAGATTTATAGATATGTAAATAGATAGATAGATAGATAGATATATATAGATAAGATGGATAGATAGATTTATAGATATGTATATAGATAGATAGACAGACAGACAGACAGACAGACACACAGATAGATAGATAGATATATAGTTAGTTAGATACATAGATAGATAAATGGGTAAATAAACAGACAGACAAAGATTCGCTCCAAATAGAAGATTTGACCATTGAAAGGCAGAGGGGGATTAATCTCTTTGTTAATAAAACTCTCAAAAGGGTTAGGGCCAAACAAATTTGATCGCAAACATTCAGTTCAATTGTATAATGAAGTGAAGAGGATGTCATGTAGCACTGACTTCTGCAAGGATTTTCAGAATAGATGTGTTTAAAGACGATTATTGATGAAAGGATACAAAGTTTAGGTTTTCTGCATACAACACAAAACTTGGGTTTTGTTTGTTTTTTGTTTTTTGAAAATCCTTGCAGAGTTGTGTGTCATATGACATCCTCTTTCACATTACACAATTTAAGTAAACTTTTGCCATCCATTATTTTAGCAAATTTGGGGCTCCCAACATTTTAGAGGGGTTTAGAGGGGTTTAATGCTTTCCTGGCTCTTAATTAGCAGATGATGTGCTTGTTTTCTCATTATTGAGTATATATATAGTTTGTTTGAACATGCCTTGCGTGTTGAGGTACTATTAAAACATGTAATTTGAGGAAGTATAAACACAATCTAATAAATTGGTAGGTGTTTAAAGGACCTTCTTCTACAAATTTCCACATTGACCGCAAGTATACGATTCCCAGAGTACATGCATGATCAGGTTTCTTTCTCTTACCAAAAATTATCCACTGAATACTGGTAACCATGAAATTTTGTCTATTGTTTAACCATAAAATCGTCTACTGGTATGTATATATTTTTTAAAGGAGTTACTTAACGAAGGTTACACAAAGGTCAGAAGAATTGATAAAAGGAAGGCTTGTCCCCCCCCCCCCCTCCACACTTAGTGTTATTTAGGTTACAGATTTGCATGTTTCCTCCCTTTGAAAACACCCTCTAAGTCAAGTGTCTAAAATCAAAACGGGCCACAATTTTTTTTAGGAGCTGGACTTTGTTGTTCTAATACATGTATGTAAAGCCTGTTATCAATGACCACGAGGGCGCCTTTTCAAGAAAGTGCCTAATAATTTGCATGTTTTTCCTTTCTTTCATAATGTTATAATGTGACGTTCTGTGGAGGGAATAGATGGGAAGCCTTGAATACTAGTGTTACTTCCTAAAGTTTTATATCAATATCTCTTACCATTTCATATGAACTATTCTCCTAGCATATTTAGTGATAAAACACCCACTACATGTACATGAGGGGGGGCGGAATCAAGACATCAATTCTTTAGGATGCCTTAAAAGCCTGTATTGGGCTCTAACAAAGTGAAATGGATGTACCCTGAACATAATGTTTAGATGTAGACAACTATTCATTGCAAGAGGAGGCTCTGACATATATATCCTCAGGTAACAATTGCTCCGGCCTTATTTAATCAAAATATGTATGGTCACAGTTAGGGTTGGAGTTGGGTTTTGAGTTATGTCTAGGATTAGTGATAGTTTTAGGGTTAGTGTAAGGGCTGGATGATGGTGTTTGGTCTAGGGTCACTCTTGTCAAGTTGGTAAGTATAGAAAATTAAACGTCACCATTGTTGCAAGCAGACGTAGTACAAATAAACAAAGGGCATACAATAGTTCTAGCTCAATGTGATGACCCACAAATTATTGTTGTCTGTTTGATATTTCCCTCGTAGTTACTTTCTTGTGGTCTTATATGAAGCATCAAATAGAATTTTTGAGATTGCGTGACTCCTTACGTCACGCCACGTCACGCCACGTCACGCCACGTCACGCCACGTCACATGATGCCAACTATACATCTAGTGCCTGCATTAGTTCACTAAATCCTTCAAAACATTAAATTATTATGGTCGGCATAATGCCAACTTTTTAATAGAGGACAGACGAATATCATGTCACTATAATAATTGCATGCTGATCTGTTGTTCGTGTGATAAACACATGTCCTTGACCGTTCCCAAGTTTTTACTTCTTTTTCTGTACTTTGCTTTTTCCTGGGAAGATATCGTTCCTATTTTCACGAAGTGACTGTAGTGAGGAAAATCCGCACGCAACTTGTATGCAATTTTCATTCACTACCGTCACTTCATGAAAGTAGGAACTATATGTAACATGATCATAATTAGTCCTGATCCTGTCGTTTTTTATTCTTCGATCGCACGCATCCCACACACGGCGCAGTGTCTCCACTCATTGCGCGATCCCCAAAACAACCATCGAAAATACAGAATTAGAGGCAAGGACCTCTGTCACTGGTTCAGCGTTAAGGGTGTGTTATTTTCTCAGCTGATTGGGCACGCGCGACACAGAAACAGTGCAGGCTGTGGACTAGATCATGATTAATTCTTTCTTTTTTCCAAATCTCTCTTTTATAATGATATTTTTGTACACATACATAGCTGCATTGAAGAGTTAGAGGGCTATGAACTCCATACAATCCCAATGTGATTTGTATTTTCCATGAATTCAATCTGCTTTGCCCCAGTTTTAGTACCTCTGTCACTAAAATCATGTAACATTTAATGCTTCCTTTAATACCTCCTTGCCAGCTTTCTTACCCAGCTTTCTAAGATCCACTGACTTTCTACAAACATCCCTTGTGTGCGTCACTGTGAGGGTTAAGATCTAGACGCTCCGGGACCTACCAGTATCTTAATATCATGTGAACGTGTAAAGGAATCTGTGGCGCGGAAGGAATTAACCCTTTTGCTCTTGGCAAAACGTCTAGCAAGGTCTAGATACAGTTATTTAAACAAAATGATAATTGGTATGACAGGTTGACAACACGGCCCAGGAATTATTTACCAGAATATAAATATTCTTTATTTCAGTCTAACAATTTTGTTTTTGCTATTACCCCACTCTTCATACTTTAATTCTGTCTCCTTGCTTTATCATCTTCTCAAATGATATATTGTCTGATCATGTGGCGTGCAGCCAAAGTGTTAATGCTCCCCCGGTTTATTTCATGAGGAGATTTGCTTCTTTGATTGTACCCTCATCTTAGTCTATTATATCCCAGGATTCATTGATTTTATTACAAGAATGAAAAAAAGAATAATGAAAATTGGATATTGGTCATAAAAGTTAATGCAAGGAAACCTCGGCCTTGGGTTGTTGTACTGGCGACAATGTTTGCTGTATCTTAAAGGGAAAAAAGGGAATCCAAATTTGATAACTACTCTAGAAGAACGCAGACACATCAAAGAAGCATTCTGGTGAAAGTTTTAATGAAAGCTGAACAAATTAGAAAGTTATGAATTTTTAAATTGATTTGAGTATCACCCCAATGGTGAAATGCTCTTGGGAGAAAAACAGAAATAAGTGATATTCTTGTAACAAGATAGTTATTACTCACAAGGTCACAATCCATTGCATAAGGCCCGGTCACACAGAGGGATCGACGCATGGGGAACGCACAGCCAGCGCATTACAAAATTGCAATTTTGGCCATTGCGTTGTCGTGCGCCCAACTTTTGTCGAAGCTACAGCGAGCTGACACTAAATGCATAGCGTGTTGCTAGCGCGCTTAGCGCATACAGGGCGCATACAGGGCGCATACAGGGCGCATACAGGGCGCATACAGGGCGCATACAGGGCACATACAGGGCGCATATAGGGCGTACACAGAGCGCACAGGATAACAACTTCCACGAATGCACAGCGTGTTGCTAGTGCGCTGGACGAATGGTCCACGCATGCATTGCGTTCTCAACAGAGGTGGTCACACATAGACGACGCACAGCGTGTGCATTGGAAATCGGAAAAGATCGTGTGCCTAACTTTTGTCATGATTTTGGAAAAGCTAGCGAGCTGACACAAAATACACAGCCTGTAGCTAGCGCGCTGTACGTATACAGGGCGTGTGCTACGTGTTTGTCTGGCGCTGGTCTAGCGCGCTCGACGAGCGAGTAATGAATGATGACGCACGCCTAGCGAACGACAACGCACTGGCCAAAAATTGCAAATTTCCAATGCGCTGGCCGTGCTTCCCCCATGTGTCCTGTCTGTTTGACCGGGCCTTTAACTGTAGTGACCTCATATTTCAAACATTCATAACTTTGTTATTTTTGGTCCAATTCATTAAAAAACTTTTGCCATTCTGTTTCTCTATTCAAATTTATGTTTGTGCATTCATTCAAATGAACCTTTTACAAGGGTTCGATTGCCTTTTAAACGTTAGAGATTTTGGAATCCTTTACATAGATTTTGGCATGTACATGTAGGTATACAACAGGAGATAATATCTAAATAATTATAGTGGGGTATTTTATCACAACACTGGTGTTATATGATTTTTAAATTTGTGTTTGTGAAGAAAAAAATTTTTGATAATTTTGTGAACCAATGAAGATCTGTGTGATACATTTGCTAAAGGTTGCTCTCAGTGCATTTTGTTCTTACTATATCTTTTTATTTTTCGATATTTTCAGCTAGGCTATGTCTGTATTGGTATTAAATTCCTTGTTTCTCTTTTTTTAAAACAATTTTTGTGGCACCTTTCTCTTTCGATGTCAATAGTCTCCTGCAAGTTTATACTCTCCCTTAAACAATTGTTTTATTTTTTTTTCTCAAATCAACGTAAATATTAGTGAATTTCATTTAATTTGTCTATAGGCCCCATCTCTCCTCCTCACCTTCTATCTATCTCTCTCTCTCTCTCTTTCTTTCTCTCTCTCTCTCTCTCTCTCTCTTTCTCTCTCTCTCTTTCTCTCTCTCTCTCTCGCATACTATCATTCTCTCACTTTTCCTCTCTCTGTTGTTCTCATTCTTTGGTCCTCCACGACTTCTTCATTCCCTTCTTTTCCCCTACTCTCCTTCCTCTTTTGTTTTCTTAGTCTATCTCTGTATCATTCTTTCACTCATCTTCTTTCTCTTGATCCTCTCCACTGACTCTCTCCCTCTCCCAACATACAGTGTGCTGATTGCCTTCTCAATTATTCAGCACAATTGCATATCGTTCTCTCTCCCGATGAAAATTACCCTCATCCCCGAAAATGTCTTCCTTACATCCTATCCCTCCAATGTCCAAATGACATCCCCATAATGGCCAAATAACACGTACAAAGCAAAAGCAAAACAAGATGACTTCAAGCATCTCCTGATTATCCCTCCGTCCCAGCATGGACCATGGTCCCAACCAGGGCGATGTCTCACCAGTCGTAGGTGAAGACAATGTTAGATGAAAAATGGTCCTAATCATGGACGAAGTCAAATATTAAGGTGATAGGAGCCGATTCTCTGTGCTTGGGTGATATTTTATTCATCCCTCATTGCGGGAGACATGATTTGATCTAGTCATTGGATGTAACAGAGATGCTGATGATGATAGGTTGGGAGAGCAAGGGAGAGCATCTATCAATATTGATGATGGGTACCAATCTCAAATGTTGCAGGACTGCAGGGTCGAATGGGGGAGGAATGAGCCGGGCAAATCCTTGACTATATTTACAACAGGCGGTATAAGTTTAATCATTCATTACCCAATTGTATCTGTTTGATTGTTTGGTGATTTGTGAGGTGTTAAATGGGAGAGAGAAAGGAGAAAGGTTGATGGATGTGTATAACCAAAAGGAGAGAGAGGGGGGGGGGGGGGGGGA
>BEXV01000165.1:262046-293406 GCA_003118195.1 Hemicentrotus pulcherrimus | reverse complement strand
ATTGTCCACTCCAAATTTTATTAAACCGAAACGGAAATTCTTTTTGCCCAATTGATCGTGAGCCCGGCAGCCACTGAGCAGCGCCAGATCGACGTTGCTCTATCCCTTATTGTTGAACGCCAAACAAGGTAGCAACAACTCCCATCTTAATGTCTTTTGGTATGACGCGGCCGGGGTTCAAACCCACGACCTCCCGGTTGTGAGGCGGATGCTCTACTGACTGAGCCAACACTCCGATGCACTAATATAAAGTAATTTTTTCAGTTAAATCATGAAAAATGTGAATTTTGATAAACTTTTTACCGGTATATAAAAATCAATAATTATGAATATAAAATATTCAGAAAATAGTATAAATTCTTCAAAGTTCATGAAAGATTTTGTGAAATGTCATGCACCCAATATGATACAAATCATATAACCTGGGCAAAGGCATGGGTAAATCAAGTTTTAAGGAATAAAAAGGGAAATTAATTGGATTAAACCATATAGAGCAATTGATAAATAGTGAGGACATAACATCATAAACTGATAACCATCGTGGCAATTAGTGTTGTGATTCTCATTGTTCCATAGTTTTACATACTTTTCCAAAAATTCATAACTTTCTCATTAGTTATCTGATTTTGCTCAAACTTTTATTGATTGGTTTGTCTGATTTTTCTGCTTTTATTGAAAGAAAGTTATTTTTCGAGTGGACTTGTCCTTTAAAAAAGCTTTTTTTTAAAGTCATGTAATTGTGTTTTTTTTAATCATATAAAATTGTAGTACACTATAGACATGTGCTACCCCTTTTTTTCTAAAGCTTTCCATTCTCTTTTCCCCTCTGCATAAAATTTTCCTGATACTTGAAAGTATTTTTTCTACTTCCAGTACACACCCCACCCCACCACCTCTTGTAACAGACCCTCGCTTTATCCCCCAATCCTACCACAAGACCCCCATAAGAGGATCACTGGTAAATCCCTTAAATTAACTGGACATGAGATTGACACTTTCTTCAAGAGATCCCCTTAATATCTATCCCTAGTTGAGGAGATTTGTTGAGGTGTGGGTTAAACATGAAGGGTCATTACCCTCTTCAACATCTCATAACCATTCAGACTATTAAATTTCACTGTACAATTCCGTAACAGTTTGATAGTGATGAGATATGAATATGATTAACACGACTGCAAAGTCTTTCAAACATTCAACCTCAGGCAATTTCAATAGCTTAGCTTTGTGCATCACCTATTGAAATGTGTGCATACCGGTACTGCAATGATATATTATACATAAACTGAACATGATTCCCATGGGATATAAATCATGTTTATTTGTTTTCTTTTCTTTTTGCATAACTTTAGAGATGTTTACCCACAATTATACCATATTTCTTACAACCGCACCAGGAGTGTCAATTTTGACAGAAATGGTGGGTTACAGGTGTTCACTATTTATACAATTATTTACAATAGGGTGTTGAAATTGCCCTTGACTTCATTGTGTTACAGTTTGCTGTTTTTTCTTGTCAGGTCTTTGTGACTCACACCAAAGAAAGAAAAAGAATTATCAAACACCAATGTGTTTTTTTAATGGGTTTTTCCAGTAGTAAAAATGGTTGTTTAAAAGAAAGATTTTTTTTTTTCAAGTTAGTTTTTGTGCAAGGTAATTGAGCCTTTTCTTGAATGTTCAGTATATGAGGGGCATGAACTCTGATAAATAAAATTGGTGAGTTAACATCCTTTTAGCTCTAAACAGAGAATTTTATGTTCTCTTCTTATTTTCATTATATGATATTCCTATCTTGTGTGTATGACCCTTAAGTTCGCATACAATAATTCTTTACACCAAAAAGTTTTCCCCTGTGTGAATGACCCCTAATAATCACCATGGATGTGATTAAGAGATGGGAAGGTGTATCAAAGTGGTGGCAATACCTGAACAGGTTGAGTAGTTCCCACCTTAACAACTAATGACTAAAGATTAAGATTACAAGATGGGATTTGTTCTCTTACTTGTGAGGATGTTGGTCCTTAGGATCTCAAGAAGTCTGTCAAATTATCTATTTAAAACTTACATTTGTAATGCTTCAGTAATTGGATACAAAATGAAAAAGGTAGAACTCGCTCTATAACCATTCCATAAGCATTACAGTACCTCATATTGTATAATATTTTTTAATTTTGTCCATGGTTTCTAATAAAATTTGATTTTAAATACAATATGAAAGCCACCCTACTCACTCTAAGCCTCCACTGATAGCCTAATCAGAAGATGTTGGAGATACCAGTATTGGGGTACTGGTATGACTTTGACATCNATTTTGTAAACTTTTATTTTCTTAATTATTGATGACAGAATAGACTTTTCCCATACAGGGGTTGTATAAATTCCCAAATAGGGGTTGTATAAAAAATTGCAATAATTATATTGAGGGTGAATGTATTTTTGAAAATTTGAATAATTAAAATCATCATCATCATTAACATTTTAGGCACTTCATAGGATGTAACTAAATGGAGTAAGCACAATAGTTGTCAATACTATGTATTATTCATTTTCTATTTCCTTAAAGCAGTAGTAGTATAAGTAGTAGTAATCATAAATAATAAATATACATTTTAAAAGTTTTTTAGTACAGGGCAAATAGGAGGGGAGCCGACAACGTCACAAAGTTGCCAATGATTGATCGCACCTTAAAATATTCATAACTATTTTATTCTTAATTGGTTTTTGCTGAAACTTTCACTGACCTGTTCCTCTCATTTTTCTGCTTTGATCTAAATCAACTTAATATCAGGTTGGACTTCCCTTTAATTGTTCCAATATCCATTATTTCAACACATGAGTTCAGTTCAACAGAGAACATTAGATAAGATTCTCTTTCCGATGTCTGCCATTATACCCACTAAATAGTATGGCATATCTCCTAACAGTTGCAAAGCACTTACTTCTCTTCTTGTCTTTCTTTGTGTGTTCTGTAAACGGTATTTCTTTCAGTTACTGTGTTTTTATAACTATTCTATTACTCATCTACCGCTTGTGTTTGTTACTATATCTGAATGTCTTTCCTCTATAACATATTCTAAACTTATATTCTGAACTTTTTAACCCCGGTCCCTGTTGTCTGGGGTCTTAGTGATGGTTTCGTACTGCAGAGACTAATTTACTTCATAAATAGATACAAAGCACATTTTGGTTTGTGCTTTGTGCGAAACTGTAACAAATCCTATATGAGTCATATGCAGACCAGGGAATCATTACAAACAATCCTAAACAGGTGAGCTTAAGAAAATTAAAAATTCTAAACTGAGACTTTGAAATCTTTGAAATTCCACAATCATGAGGTATCTTGTAGTTACCACCCCACCTTGTCATCATATTGCCCCCTTCCCAGGCCCAGGGGTGCGAAACAAGCACCCTTGAATAGAGAGAAAGTGCTTGAACAACAGTGCCTTACAAGGATTTAAAGATTAAACCTCTTCTTTTGTGTGTACCCCAAACAATAAGAATGGGGGCTTGTGTGCCCCCCTTGTTGAAGAAGACCAATCCTGGGGTTAGAGAGAATGAGAGAGAGAGGGAGAGAGAGAGAGAGAGAGAGAGAGAGATAGAGAGAGAATGAAATTATTGGAGCAAAGAGAGAAAATGAAATGAGAGAGGAAGTGAAAGAGCAAGAGAGATATAAAAGAAAGGAGAGAGAGAGAGAGAGAGAGAGAGAGAGAAGAAAAAAAAGAGTCTTCCAAAAGAGGAATGTGGATGAAGAGAGGTGAGATAGGAAGGGACATGTGAGAAATAAAAAGATGGAGGGGGTTATGAGAGGGGGAAGCTGATTGGGGAGAGAGTTAAATTGGAAAAAGGATGGTGAAAAGAAAGAGAAGAAAAAGAAGAAAGTGAAGTTGCAGATGAAAAAGAGAGAAAGATTGAGGGTTGTTGTAAAAGGAATTTCTCATCCTCAGACCAGAACGATGGGGTAATTCCTAAATCCATGTAATCAATACAATCTATAGGTCTGAATTATTAAAGAGTTGGGAGCTGAAAGAAAGCCACAGCTTCAACACAAATCTACTATAGGTACAAACCATTAGTCTTGCATAGTTTGGGCTTACAATGCAGGGCCTATGTTTTTAAAAGTGTCATAAAATTCCACAAAATACTGTGAAATCAATAATGGATCCCTATATAAATACAGAAGACAAAAATAAATGAATTTAATGGGCTTATTAAAAAACAACGCAACATCCGGCTCAAGACAGATATTGTCTGTTTTTTACTAACTAAGTAAATGATTACATCAAAACAAAACATCTAGATACTAAAGCAACATGATAATGACATCAACACACAACACATTCTTATCATATATGTACCTAATCACAATAAACAATTATGTTTGCTTATTTCCTGCCTTTCTTCCTCCAAAACAAAAGTCACTGACAAAGTGCACTATTGTGTATTGAAGTAATGCTGCATATTTTGCCATTTATTTTCCATATCACTGTAGGAAAAGAGGAGAAGAGAGGAAAATATGAAGGTTTTTTTTCTTCATTAAGATTGTGTTGGTAGAATTTTGTATGTTACACTGTTTGGGGGTTTTATTATAAAAGAAAAGAATGATGTTTGATTTTCTTTTTTGTCTGTTACTCAGTTCAATGTTTTTAAATATGATATGCACACTCGTTTTAAAACCCTTGTAATGGAGCAGCAATACAATTTTTTTCTTTTTGTTTGCCATTGTTGTTTATGCTGAAAATGGAACAGAATTAACATTTTAAAAAATTCTTAGAAAAAGTACGATAGCAGACTGTTGTCAATTTGCATCACGTTGTTCATTAGAGAGATTGAAGGGAGAGCAGGAGCGCAACAAAGTCGTCGTCATGCTCAAGGGCAGAATTTTTTGTTATTTTTCCCCCCTCATGGAATCTAGGAGAAATTAGGCAATTGCATTCAGATTTGAAAATGGCAACCTGGGCTCCCAAAAGTGAGATGAGATGGAGATGGAAAAAAAAAAGAAGATGAAGAAGAAGGAGAAAAAATAGGGGGCCATAAGCGGGAGGTCGCTTTTCTTTATTCATGGTGTGTCCATACAGTAGATTTTATGTCTGGATTTTAGGTATGGATATGTCCATATTACAAATTTTATATATGGATTTGTTTTGTGGCTGTGTCCACAGTGATGTTTTCATATCATGTTTTGATATTTGTATAATATGAGATCTTATTCTAGTGAATTGGTGGAATTGATTGAATGGTTATTGGAGTGAAAACAACAATTGTACTTTCACAGTGCATTCTCATTTGCAGTAAAAAGACTGAATTTGCTGAGAATTATTATATACCCAATAAGATTTGTTTTCTAAAAGCATTAAATTTATCAAATCATTAGGTATGTAATCATCTGTTGAATCTAAATTAATCTTAGCATGACAAATTAAATGATAGACATAACATTGAATTTGAATAGATCAGGATAATATGCTACAAAATACAAAAATGTAAGAATTAATCCAATCACTGTTGCTCTCAAGCATTCAACTCAATGTTTGTGGGAGATGAAGTATGAACAAGAATAAGAATAGTTCTAGTTTTACCCATCATTCATCAAATAGCTACCGGTATATAGGCGTGAAGAAAATGGTCTAGGAACATGAGACGTAGTTGTACTTTACAAGTTTATTGCGAGCTTTCGGCTTGTGAGGCCTTCTTCAGGTTCTGAAGTACAAACACATACAAAAACAAATACATTGTATAAACAAATATACACGGCATACAAACTTAATATATATGCAAAAAGTGTTTTGTATTTCCCTAGTATTAACGTTGTATAAGGAAACATTATTTTATGACATGTTTAGTCTGAGCATAATATCTAACAAAAATCATATAAATGAAAGGGGCTTATCATGAGTTTTTTTTTTAAAGCATTTCATATAAATTTCTTTTGGTCTGTTGGGAAAGCAAATGCTTTTGAGAACCATTGTCAGAAAGCAGTGACACAAACTCACTCTGAAGAGGTTGGAAATTATCTTTGGTAAGTTCTCAAAGAGCTCTGTAAATCTCAAATTAAGACTGCTGATTAAAAAAGACATTTGCAGACTTAGAAATTGCAGCAAGGAAATATTATGTTCATGACAGCAATTTAACAAAAAACATTGTGAGATTGAAAAACTTCTTTCTTATGGTGTCCGAAACAAACAGTTTTGGTTGAATGCTTGTGTCATCGATATGATACTGGTTTTAATATCTTGAGAACCAGACTACTTTTAGTTTGAATTCTTGCGTGAACTGAAATAGTACTGGCTTAAAATCTAGTGTGAACTAAAAGAATAATGGTTAACAAAATTGTGTGAACTGATTAGTACTGGTTTAAATGATCTTTTAAACTGGCTTCAGGTGACATTTACTTGCTCAAAGATCAGTGGTTGACAGCTCAAAATTAAGCAGTTCATTCCACTTTTCACACACATTTATCTGATAAAAAGTCTTTTCTGAATGCTTGATTTGCATTTATGGACGCTTATACCATAATAGTTACGTGATGAGTTATGGTAAAGAGTGTATACACCCTGGAGCTATCGTATATTGGGTGTATTTTGATGGATACAGAGTATATTGTCTCTGTCAGCTCCTGTCAGCATGTAGACTCTATNTGCTACTCTTTAGAAAACGGGGCTATAAACGGGGCTCTGTTTTATATTAATGTTTGAAGGCCTTAAGTATGTCTTGGCTTACTGTTATAACAATCACGCAAGATTAGATAATACACTTCTTTAGTTTTTAGATTCGTTTACATTTTGTTAATACTAATGATATTTGTTTCTCATGTTCCCCATAATCTACATGAACAAACCTCTATGCCTCTCTTTTGGAGCTTGGTCGCGCTGGACTCCGGAAAGTCATTGTCTGCGAACAGGCCGTCCGTCATGACGTACAAAACCTGACGCGCGTCATTTCGGGAATGCGCAAATATGTTGTTCATAACGGTGCGCAGTGCCAGACGAAGACGAGTTTCTCCACCTGATAATACAAGGGAAACAATACATCAAATTATCAGTTGATAAAAAAATTATATCTATGTAGAATTAGAAGTAGACGTGAAAGGAGAATGAGAATAAGAAGAAGTAGCACCAGCAATAATATTTTGTCACAGCTACGAGCAATATATTTAGTAGTATACATAAAGAAGCAGTAGGAATAGCAGATGAGGAAAGAAGAGGAGAGGAGAAGGAGGAGGAGGAGGAGGAGAGGGGAGGGGGAGGAGGGGAGGAGGGGGTGAAGGAGGAGGTGGAGGAGGAGGAGGAACAGGTGGAGGAGGAGCAGGTGGAGGGGGAGGAGGAAGGGAGGAATGGTGGTGGTGATGGTGGTGTTGGTATCTTCTGAAGATCTGAACTTAGCTATTTGAAAGTGGTAAAGAATGCCATTATCAAACATGCCCCTTTGCATCGTAATCTTTTCAATCTGAATAAGGAGGGAGGTAAAATGGCACAGTGGTTCATTCACTTGACCTTCAAAGGCCTCAATCTAAGGGTTGAGGGTTCAAATCCCAGCCTGTTACTTTACAAGACATTTATTCACATTGTCACTTTCCACCCTGATGTAAATGGGTACCTGACAATTGCTGATATAATAGTGATTGCAGGGCCCTCAGGAAGAGTTATGCTGATGAAGCTTCTCTGTGTAAGCAAAAGTATTTCTATAGGGCAGGGGCTCTCAAACTTTTTCTTTGGCGATCCAGATGTAATTTCCATGAGAGCTAGAAGGTCCGCAACATGAATGCCATTGGCCCGAAAATTCAGTCATATACAACAGATGAAGTTTAACGATGTATTGTTGCTAAAAAGCTAGACTCAGCTCAAACATTACTCAATTTTGTTTCAGACTCAGACAGTCTACTCCTAAAACTTGCTAAAATGACTCTTGTAATACTGAAGGAAATGAGGCTTGTTTTAGGTCTATATCTGATCTACCGGTAAGTGGATTTGTTACAATTTAAAAGATGGGGACCAGTATCCTGACTGTGAGAAACCCTGCTATAGGTCGTTGAATCGTTAACACTGTATAAAATAAGGAGTAAGCTTTTGACTGTCATCAGACTTATAAACTTGTATGAAGGATTATCACCCTGCTCACTCCCTTTGGCTTCTCTACTATATTTCCACAATTAAAAAACATCCCTAATTAAACAGTTATTGGTAGGACCCCCTGTAGGTGATGGGAATCCAACCACAACCAAAACTATTCAAACATTACTCCACCATCACCACCCTTCCCTCATCCTCATCTTCCTTCCAAATGAGATTAAAAAATCCTTTCCATCTTTACCTAATCAGCCTCTAAACGCACAAAAGGCCACAGTGATTGTTCTCATTTCCATTGTAGGATGGTGAGATGAGTTTTTAGAACCCTGCTGGCCTTTATGATGAGCTGGAATATCTTTTAACCCTTCGATCGACAATGCCAGATTTTTCACTTCACTTTGTCTTTTTACCATCGCCGCCAAGTACTGGCAAATGAGTTGTTGCGCCATCTATTCGTGTTTAGCCATGCACGCACCTGAGACAAAAACGGTGTGATGAAATTGCGCCCGACTTTACAAACGAGGTGAAAAGGCCATTGTTCTACATTATCTTTTTCGATCCATATTTTTAATTCACAAACCACTGCTTGCTGGCTTTCAGTTTCATTTTTACTGCAATGGAAAAGGAAAAAACCTGAAGAGAAAATTGGAGATTTGATGGGTATAAAGAACTGCGAGGGCCTGGCAGCCAGGGTTTGGCAAGTAAAGGCAGCCCGTATATCGTGTGGTCTTGCCACTTAGTGCAAATTACCTTGTGTATTATGCATGAACTCTTTACAATGCTGTAATTACCTCTTTTACACCTTGTCAATGATATCCTGAAATATTCAGTGATTAGAAAATGATTAAGAGCTGATACAATATTATATATATATATATATAGCGAGTAGGAAATCAGTAAGTTTAGTAGACCCATGTGGGTTTTACTTGACTGCTTTTTATTCTTATTAAGAGCTCTTAGGCAAGCAGACAGAACACCTGTTTAATCGATCTAAATGTTTCGCTCTATTTTCCAAATGAAAAAATTCTTAGTTTTTAAATATTATGAATCTTATAGAACTTGGTATGCACTATGTTGTCCTCCTTTTCTGTTCCTCTGTCTTTCTCAACTTCAGTTTTTGTTTTAGTCATCGTTACCTCATTTTTAATTAGTCTATTTGTTTCTTTCTGTAAATGTCTCTCTGTCTCTCACCTCACTCATTTTCTTTCTCTTTCTCTATCCCGTGTTCTCTTTTTTCCCCCTCTCTTTTGTATCTCCTTTAAACAAATCTTTTCTTTTGCTGAATATTTAATTCTTTGTCTTTCATTTTCTTTTTTTATCAGGTGTTATTTCTGTTGATTTGTCTTTGAAAGCTTTTTATCAGACTCTCCATGCCTCTTTTAGTCATCTGTAGAGAACAGCAGTTTTTTTTTTCTTCCTCTCTTTTAATTAAAGAAATACTTAAAATTAAGTGTACCTAAATGAAATGGATTTCAAAGTTTATAAATTTGGAGTACTTACTAATTTATCCTAGCATAGGCCTCTATAAAAGGTATTAGCAGTGAATGTCTCAGATTAATCAGTGAGTGAAAACCACATATTTAGATTTAGTCTTGTGTTCAACATAATGCTCATGCAGTGACTTTATCCTACTTTAAGGTTTTTGTTGGAGAAAGAAGGTGATTAAAGTGCTTGATGAAGTATAAGATTCGGAAAGGGGGTTCATTATGCACCCCTTATGTTGCATTAAAGAGCTCAAGTGGTATCAATAGGGGTAAAGTAGAGACATCCTGCTTAGAAAGGGGGTGGCAATGTTACACCCCATGGTTTAATGAACTTGGTAGATCACAGTTTTAGATGTTACAAACAGATTATTCATCACTTCTTTAGAGAATTGGTGATTAATTGATTAATGGATGGTAGGTATTTAGGTTCAGTTGTAGGGTGAGCTCACCAATATCCAGGTTCTTATGGAAGAGTGGTATTGAACAGGTAGATCATTATCTGTAGCTATTGGAATGATTTGGTGTTGAGAATAGAGAGCTTTAGTATCACAGGATATTGGGTACTTGATTAAATCTCTCTTGGTGTTTTTTTTTAAAGCAAATTTGAGATAACATTCTTGATAATGGTTTTCTTGTTATATACTTTAAGAAGGAAGGAAAGATGGCAGAGAATTTTCAAGGTTTCAATTTATGTAGTCATTTCTTTTTTATTTGATTTTTTTTTAATCATATTTTACAGGAGGGGGATCAGAACTAAAATCCATGGATTGTATATTTTTCTGCATATATATTAATTTTTGTTAAGGAGAACATTTTAAGAGTTTTGTGTAGACAATGATTAACCAAAAACAAACATGCATGCATCAAAGTATGGACAAAATCAGAAGGGTATGGTAATACAGAAATTGGATGTGTTATAAAGAAGAGAGAGAGAGAGAGAGAGAGAGAGAGAGAGAGAGAGAGAGAGAGAGGGGGGGTGGGTAAAGGAGGGGAAAAGATTAATGTGATGAAAAAACAGAAACTGGAATACAAATAGGGAAATAGAAATATTGACAGTGAGAGAGAGAAGATATCAAATGGAAGGAGGGAATGAAAGAAAGAGAGAAGTTTACCCTTTAATCTATACTGGTATCCTGAACAACTTCCTTAATGAAGTCACCTTTCATGATGAGGGTATATATTTGAGGTTCATGATGGGGATTAGGAGGATAATCTCAATAACAAGAGGAGGAAGTTAGTAGGGATTAAAGGATATAATAGGAATAGATTAGACACTCATTACATGTAAAGCAGATTACTTGAGATTTCTGTAGGCTTAAGCTGAAGATGTTTTGGAACTTACAGGTACATTTATCTCCTTTATCTTCTCTCTCTCTCTCTCTCTCTCTCTCTCTCTCTCTCTCTCACTACAATTACCATTATGATAATGTGTTACAAAATGCAGACATGATTTCAATGGGATAAGGTATTGAAATTGTCCTTGAGATGATTTTTGTTGAAATATTTGCTTTGTATTTTCTTCTCTTGGTAGAGTGTAAATACACTTTTAAGCTTAACTTTATTATCGAAGTATGTTAGATTTCCTTCATAATGCAAAATGTCTTTATTCACTATGGCTAACGATTCATGCTCTCTCAACTTCCACTCATGTGAATGAAATCGAGAAGACAAGAAAAAGAGCTTTTGAGGACATTAGCAAACCTCCGCTTGCAGTTACAAACCAAATTTTGTTTACTTTTGAAGATGAAATTCGATAAAAAAAAATTGGAGACAGAGTCAAAGCGGAAGAAAGGAAGAAAGGTATATCGCATTCAAGATTTCAGACAGTAAGAAAACAAAATTCTGGGTTGTGTAATGCAATTAGACATGCATCCTAGTGGGTAACACTCTACATTTAGCTGATTTGGATAAACATGTGATGAAGAGATATCATGAAATTGGCAGAAAATGTGTATGATATTTAGGCAAATAGTCAATGCCCTTGTGGGAGACTAAACACTGCACGGTCCAGTAATCAGAGCTGACTTTTATATTAAAAATCAGAGGTTATTACTGGATTGGAATTGATGAGAAATGGAAGGATGGGGAGAAAGAGGAGGGGGAGAAAGATGAACTGACAGAGGCAGAGAGGCATAGAAATAGAGAAGTGAAATGATGGAGGGGAGGGAGGAGAAGAAGGTTGAGGAAGAGAAAGACATAGAAGAAGAGATTTTTTTTTTTTTAATGGGGAAAGATGGAAAGAAAACGGGTTAGAGAGGAAGAAGACAGAGTAAGAGAGAGAGAGAGAGGGGGGGGGGCACATGAGAATTGAAAAATAGATTGAGAGATATATTAAAATAGAGAGAGGGAGAGGGAAGAGAGAGAGAGAGAGAGAGAGAGAGAGAGAAAGAGAGAGAGAGAGGGGAAGAGAGAAAGAAGGGGTGGAGAGAAATAGAAAATCTGTTGGAAGCAATGAAATCAGGAGGAAAGATTCAAAAAGAGAGAAATGTTGTAATGTATTGATTACAATTTGTACAATAATACCTTTGAATTTAAGTTTTTGTAATAATGATTACTTTAAAAGGTACCCATAACTGAATATTCACTCTTTGATTCCACAGAAAGATTACATAAGTGCCCCCTCCACCAATGTAACAAGTGTATGCTTCTCCTTGGTAGACTGGTATATATACCAGCATTTTGTTGTACCCCTCCCCTTTGGGTCTGGTTAAACTTGCAGCTCCACAGACCAGACAGTATCACTTCCATTCTCAGAATTACAAATTTGAACAAGGAAAAATAGTTCTAATACCTGCAAATGCCTTAAAAATTAATCTGGAAGAGATCTTGTGTTACCCAAGCGGGCCAAGAATATGATATTTAGTGGCAGTAAAATGGAAGTTAGCATGTAAAGTGTTGAACAAAAGTCATATATATTTCATCAAGCTTCATAGTTTCAAAATTATTTTCATAAACTATAATTATTTTAATTTAAAAAATAATCTTTTTTAGATTATTGCAGAATAAACAAAATCCAGGCACTTTCCTATTTTTTTCTTCAGGCAAACTTCCTTTTTTTTTGGGTATAAATGTCATTAACTACAAAGGCTCGTTCAGATATGGCATGCTAAACCACCACGACAAAAGCCATCGCTGTTATTTTTTACATGTAAATGAGCTGCAACTGCATGCAATAAAAGACTTGCTTGTATTCACGGAGCTCTGTGTTATAAGATAGAGAAATATGATGAGTATTACACTTTACATCATTATTACAAAAAACGCTGCGGTTTTGCTGCATCATATCTGAACAAGCCTTCAATGTGTTAATTTATCATCAATAAAAGTCCACTCAGTAATCTTTACAGAACAGCAAACCCAGTCATTTCTATGAAAATGTTTTTCAGCCAAACTTCCTCATTTCATACATTATCAACATTACGGTTGGAATTCAATACAAATATTCTCTATTGATTTACATGGAATATCAAACCAGACACTTCCATGGAAATGTTTTTCAAACTTCCAAATGTTTTTCAAACTTCCAATTTTCATATTTTATGGTTGTTAGCAATGCCGGGACCATCAATCTGGGGTTGGGATTTTGACCAAAATGCCAACTGCTGGATCAATGATTCATAACTTTTTAAATATTAAACAGCCCTCCATGAAATAAACACGATGTTTGAATTATTCAAGAGGGGCAGAAAAAGGAAGGTTGGGGAATCAATAATTAAAATGTCCTCTGATTTAGTTGCAAATCTTCGCCTACATTTTGTGTCAGGTGCTGATAGATGACAGCCTGTGTGACATTTTTTGTTGTTGCTTGTTGAAGACACATCCCAAAATACAACATTCTTAGAGTACCTGAACAAATAAGAACCAAAAGAACAAGGTAGATATATGTGTGTGTATTAAAAAGAAATATATCCTTACATTGCTTACTAGAATTGAATGTAGAATGAGCTAAATGAATGAGCATTGCTCATCTGTTTTGAGAGGTTTTCATGTGATTTCAAGTTCTTTGTCACAGGTTTCCAGACATCCTAAATCAGAAATTATGGACTCCTATTCTTGCCCAAATTGTCTAAATAACATTTTAGCTTTAGGTCCTCTTTGCATAGAGAAATCATCTTTCTATTAAATACTTATCTAAAATGGAGCATCAGGGAGTTTCCTTTTTTATGGTCACTCTTCACGAATAAGCATCCAAATTGGAGTACTTCATGATTGACCGGAATCATATGCCAATCTCTTCGTCTGATGAATAGTATGAGAAAGAAATCTTGGAATCAGAGATGTAGCATTATGAAAGCATGCAAAGCGTTGAGGCTGAAAGCAAGTGGTCTCCCGTGGGAGCGGACCAGGCTAAGCTAATTTCTGTAATTGCGGACAGATTGACAGGGTGACTTTTGTAATAACAAACACTAGTCACACCCGTTAGGCAAAGCCGTCATCGCATCCTTCACGCAAGGGGATCGGGAGCATGAATTGCATGAGGATCTCGAATAATTCACTGATTTGCAATNCCCCACCCTTCTCTCCTTTCCTTCTCTCATCCTCTTCTACTCTTCACAGGAGGATGGATGCTGAAGCTCGATCGGCCGAGGTTGCCGTGCAGACAAGTGATACTATGGGGAGCGGATTGTTCAAGCACTGTGCAGCGCTGCGCGTCGGGAAGCGTGCTCGCGACAATATCTCAGGCAACGGTGCATGCAAGTGAAACGCTGCCATGCGCCAGGAGATGTGATCCGCGGGACAGCAGCGATCTGTCAAAGCCCTTCTGCACTGTAAAGGTTTACCTATCACTCTCCGGCCTCTTGTTACAGGGAAGTCACGCCAAGGTAGTGGGTGTGGGGTACTCAGAATGGGGGCGAGGTGGCATGAAGGGGGGGGGAGGGGTAAATAAAGGTGGAAAGGGAGTTAACATAGGTGCAGGAGGGGTCAACGATGGTCTTCAGGATTGTAGTTAGAATGATAGGTATTGGATGGTGTAAGAGGGTCTTGAGGATGGCGGATGGCTGGTATATAGTGTGCAGAAAATGAGGGCAAGTAGGTGGAAAGCTGCTTGAGGGTTCATAGAACAAATAAGATAATTTAGTGTGGTGGCCTGGTGGGTGTCAGTGGGTGCCTTTAAGATGGTTGGTAGTGGATGTATGGGGGTACATAGGATGTTGGCAGGGAGCTGGAAAGGAAGGGGGTAGAGTTTAAAAAAAGTCTATGAGGAGTCACTGACAGTGTTTAGGATTGTATAGATTAATGGGCATACTGATTTGATATTGTCGTATTTATCAATGACATAGAAAAAAGCACATGGAATGAGATTAGAACGATATTGGTTTCTTGCATAGAGCTCATGTTTACCATGGTTCGCGCCCAAGGCACTCCAGTATTACCCCGGAGTTGAGCAAGGCCATTGATTTTGGTGAAGTAGATGTAAAATGGAATTTTAAGCTTTTATATTCTGACTATTTACACAATGTAGATATTCAAAAGACAATAAAAGATGTTTATGTTGCTACTTTGAAGGAAAAAAATGAAAAAATAATGATGACTTTCAAGGAAGGAAATTTTTCGAAATTTCATTATCCACTCAGTAAATTTAACCTATGTTTAGTGTGTGAAATTTTTAGGTATATTAATAACTTTCTCTTGGACATAAAACAGAAATTTTGTGTTAGTCTGATTTATTTTCAAGTTTGCAGAACCTTAATGTAAGTCCATAGGTAAATATTCTTCTGACAAACACATTGTTGTACACATTCAGTGTAGATCATGTTAGATTTGGAGGATTTTCCCCCTTGTTTAGCTTAAGAATACCTTTTATACAGCAGCAAAACAAATCTAGTGTAAACTAGGCAAAGGGCAAGCATCATGGTTCAGAGAAGAACACATCCCACTCTGTCCCAATGGAGTACTTCACATTGAGAGAATACATCACGTTGCTACCATTATCAGTCACATCGGCCATTAAACATGGTTTTACTGGTGGGAATACAGCCACATGTAGGTGATTGTAATGCTGTATGAACACACCCTATCCATTTCTTCTTCAGAGATTTACACGAAGAAAGCATATGAATTTCAATGATGTTGCTTACATCATTACTTGATCAATAGGGAATGGACAATATTGTAACAGTGGGAACACAGCCACCCTTGGGGCACAACTCCAATGTCAACACATCCTATCCATTCCTATTAGAGTGATTTGAGAAAGTATATGACATATGATTATATTGCTCAAATCATCCCTCCATTATACCACATGCAATAGGAAATAAACGATGTCATACCCATGGGAACACAGCCACCATAGGTTACATCTCATCCCAGTGCCGTGTAAACACAGCCCATGTACCCCCTCTGCCCCTCCCATGGGGGAGATTGACACACAGAAGGCTTATCAAACCCGTCCTCACTCGGTTGTGGCTGATCAATCTGACAAGAGGACCCTCGAGACTGGTCCGACCAGGATTGCAAATCAAAACGCGACGATCCCCCGACGCGGCCGCCACACGCCTCTGTGACTCCCTGTCTCCTCCTCTTCAGTGTTGCCATCGCCGCTCTTCTCGTTGTCTCATCACCGCGCCATGATGCGACCATAAAAAGGGAATGAATGATAGATGGGTTTAAAGACAAGCTTGAACTTGAGTTATCCACTCTCTCTCTTATTTCTCAGCTATACTGAACTGTTTGTTAACCATCATCTTTCTGATGGTAACATTCATTATGGAAACATTTTATTTTTATAATTCTTCTGAAGTTGCCAAATCAAGCGTAAAACTAGTATGAAAACAGTGTATTGCTAAAGTAAGCCTGAGTGAAGTTCAGAATATTCCTGAAATGAATAGAGTATTTATTACCATTTGGTGGGAAAAGTTTTCTGGTCATCAATTTTCTAATACATTTTCAATGACAAATTGCATAGTATATGTTGTTGCCATGTCAGGCCAGCCTCCTGCAATCTTTAACATGTAGGGTGCTTCCTGACACAGTGTGACATTGAGAGTTAATCATTTATACCAGTTTCTTATCTGTTCAGCTTTGATTTTACATTTGTGTTTGTGAACTGGTGGTTGCTAGGGCAGGAAAACCTCAAACATGTGTTAATAGTTGTCAGGAGTAGTATTAATTACAAAGAATATACATCAAATAATGAATATGTTATAGATTACTCTCTTATATCTTGCCCAGAATTTATTAAGTTCGTCATGAAGCATTTTCTTTTTTCAAGAACTTTTTCTGGGTTAGTACATGTAAATGAATTATCTTTTTTGACAAGGTGAGACTCTAGAATAAGGTAGAACATCAAAGCTTAGATCATGTAAATTAAGGCACTAACAATAATACCACAATCAAGGTGTACCTTCAAAATTTATTAATGATTGATGCAAGCTAATAATGTAAAAATGAGCAGCTCAAAGCCGTCAAAAAGATGTTGCTTTGATTTGGCCATCCCTCGCCAGCCAGCCTTTAATGCTTCCTCATTCAACTGCAACCAGCGATTGCCAATTTGCCAACCCTTTTGAGACCTATTTAGTCGACTTTCTCATCTCGCTGCCCTCTCAAGCATACAATATACGCACAATGGTGCAATGCTACTAGACATTTGTAATACCCTGCTAATACCTGTAAAATTACATCTTACCTCGCTCATGTGTTGAAGATTGCTTCCGTACATCAAACGTTCATGTATTTACAGATTTTTCTTCTCCTATTTTCCATATGACAATAACAAAAAAGATGTGCATTTAAATTGTTTTGTAATCTGGGGTTTAGAAAATGTTGCATGGCCAAGGTTATTCAACTTCAAATTTATTTAAAGAAATGATGAAGGAGGAAGGCTATGTATCTTGAATTTTAAATTATATTCTACTCTCAATTTCAACAGGAATATTTTTAGTAACATAATCCTGGTGAACCTTCACTCTAAACCTTTTTAAAGAGGTCTAAGTAGTGACAACATTTGTTGTCTCTTTTTTATGTTTGTGTTAATGTATTGCTTGATCCAGCATTTATAAAGGCTTTTTCCAGCAGTTAAGTGTTGCATCTACCATTTTAAAACTGCTGTCACTCCTTGGTTCTTTTAAATGTTGATGAAACACTCAAGTTTTATAGTGTACTGTCTATCGTCCATTGAGAATCAGAGGGGCATTAATCATTCTATTTTGTTCAGGGCTTCAGGCCCTTCTTGGCACTCAAACAGACAATATTGCCCTATGTGTACACTGTATGACATATTTATTCTTGTGTTTTCCATTTTGTGTGTTTTTATGAAAAGGTGAATTTACTCTAGAATTTTCTTTCTTTGACATCTCTCTTCAGATTAGCTGAGAAGGAGCAGAGCATGAGAGAGTCTCTGGAGTCTGATCACAGCATAGCCTTCCTGACGTCCATGTTCAACCAGCTAGGCCTCAAAGTGGATGTCATCCAAGGAATCATCCAGAAGTTCAAGCAAGGAGTTCCAAGTTGATTTTAAGAAATTTGTCCATCGAGAGCAAAAAGGGCATTAAATCTTTATTACAATACAACCTCCTGTACTTTTTTGCGGAACTACTTTAGGGTAGTGTTGATACAGATCAAAGAAGACCAGACACTTGTTCAACTGGTTGGACTTCGAAGTTGATGCCATCCAAGGAATCACCTGGAAACTGTTGCAGCAGGTTCCAAGTTGCTTTGGAGAGAATCTCTTCAAAGTTAAGGTCCGTCTTAAGATAGGTCAAGGAAGAAATTATATGCTTGTTCAAACACTGTACTTAAAGGTCGATGTTGTCAAGGGAATAACCAAGACTCAAGCAAGGAATTTAAAGCTGACCGGTAGAAAGCCTATAAGTGTTACTTGTTGCAGAACCTTTTTGGGGTTTGTGTTAAGACTGATCAAGATTGATTTGGCACTCTTGTTCAACCAGCTGGACTTTGAAGGTGATGTCCTACAGGGAATCTTCAATGACTTCATTCAAGGAGCTCCATGTTTGTTTGGAGAGAGACTTTGAGTTCTAGCAGTACCATACAAAATCCTTTATGAGTTCCATATTGCATTTGGAGATGTAGGCCATTGGTTTATAATGGAAAATAATGTCCAATTTGCTGAATAATTAACATTTTCTTCAATATGTTGGCAGTGGAAACTTTTCTGGACTGTAAAAATTGCCCAACAAGGTGCCATGTATGTAAATGGTAAAGGGAAATAGGTGTGTTATCAAAATGTGGAAAAGATTTACCTGTTCATATAGAAAATACAAATATTGCAAATGATTGATTATGTTACAAATCATGATTATTTTCCATCAGATATTCTATCCAGCAAACCTAATGTTGTACTGCAGCAGAAATGGTGTCCACATTGAGCAGTAACTGTTGCTCTGTCTCCTGTCTATATTTTGGATTAGTATCATGCCATAGCCCTAAACATGAGAAATAGTACCTTGATGGCTATCCAAATACGGAGATGGTGTGAATTGTCACGAATCAGCCATGAATATCACGTTAGTTGAGACACTCCATCACGCTCCAGTTATTCAGGGTCATTTGGTTTACCGTAGTTTGGGTATGGTATCTTTCTGAGAAATTTACGGTAAATCTAATGAATATAAGTTTACACAGCTGAATGAGAAAATCATGCTGTTATCTGAATAGTCACCTTTTACATTTAAGAGATAGATATGAATGGTCTCGATTTGTATGAAAACTAAAAATGAATTCGTCTTCAAGCTTTTTGTATACTTGCCAGCATCCTTGACTTTAAAGGGATCCGGTTACTTTGTCGCAGATTCTGAAACAAAATTCTGGATTTAGCTTATGATGCAATGATAATTATAAACCTTTAGGTCAGTCAGGAACCCCATGACTTTAAAAAGCTGATCGCCTGTCTGATTATCAAGATATTTATGATCGGAATTACAAATTTTGAAAACCGTTCGCCTGACGGTTTTCATAACACTACAGTCTATTGGGGAAAACAAGTATCATGGTAAAACCGGTGACCTAAAGATTTTTACTTTTTTGAGGCACTTTTTGATCATTTTGAAGCGCAATTTTTTTAGGGCTTCAATATTTCACCATATCACAGACACTGATAACACGTAGGGTCGTGTATCTCAGATTTAACATTGTTACACGATCCCTTTAAGGTGCATTTAATTTTTGATATTTGTCAATTTCTCCTCCTACCAGTACCAACAAACACATTTGCTAGTGTCATTAGATTTGTTAATGCACAAACACCATACTGGAAGTGAAACCTCTAAAGTGCTTCTAGAATTGGCAAAGACAAACCATAAAAGCAGCATAAAAGCTTCCACAAGTGTGAAGGAAAAACAATAACTTGGCTTATTGGATGTGATAAAAGCGCTAAAATACCAATCAAGAAATACAACATGTTTTATTCATCGATATGCTTGAAGATTGTCTAAATCTTTGTATAAGCTTCCATTACTTGTCCTAATAAAAACTTAATATCTCTACACAAGCAATCGCCTGAAAAATAATCTCCTGTGTATAGATTTCCTCCCGTTAAAATCTGTTAATGTCTGTCTTTCAATTAAGACAATGTCATAAATTTCCCCCATTACTCCCACCTTTGTAGGAATACTTTGAGTAATACGGTGGCAAAGTGCTTTTGTTGCCTTTTATGGGCACAAACAGTGATATTTGACGTTTTATGGTAGTTCAGAGAATGATCTTGTTGTGAATTGTACAGTTTGGGAATGATTTTGATATCTAGAACTGATGAAAGATGAAACTGAAACTAAATGTCCTTCATAGAACTTGGTGTTACTTTGGCCATAATGACTGACTGGTGAAATATTAGCAGTGGCTGGAGTAAAATAAGACACAAGTTGAGATCACTATTCAAATTGCATGCCCTTCCTCTGTAATAATTTCCATTAAAACAATATTATCACCTAACAGACAAAATGTAGGAATAGAATAGAAGGACAATTTCAAAGAAATTCAACTACTAGTATTAATGGCTTGTTTAACTGGACATTTCTGATCAAGAGTCGTCTGTTTTAACAGCTACTGTTGGTGTCTTGTTTAATTTCAAAAATGTTTAATATTCAGGTGTCATATGTGTTATATGCACAAGCCATAGGTGAAGAAAGATTTGGTTTCAGAAGTGTTATTGAAACCACTGCATGAGTCACTGGTTTTCTAGAAAATGATTATGATTTTAGCAAACAATTATATATGTTGTTTAGTGGAAATGGTATCATCTCTCTACATTTTTCCCAGAAACATATATAGCAAAGAATTATATATGTTGTTTAGTGGAATGTTTAGTGAATATTACTGTGGAAGGGTAAACACCATTCACAGAACAATAAACAAGTGCCGCACATGAGACAATGAATTTAGGTGGGTGTTTAATTATGGTGTTATTTTATTAATTCTCTTGAAAATCCAGTGTACATTTAAATGATGAAAATACTTAAAACCTAGGGGCGCACTTCTATGATTCTTTGGCTCATGGTTTCCTGCATTATGTTGTTAACAGGTATACATCACCCCGTTTTCCTCTCACTTCTGGCTATACACACACACGCACACACACAAACACCCACCCACACATACATACGTACAAACAAACAAAATATGCTCACTGTCTTAGTCTATGGTTACCGGTATACTTTTTTTTCCTAGCCCATTCTGTCTGTAAATTTGATCAAAGGAACATTTTTCTCATTCTTAAGCTCTCTTATTTTCTCTCTTATACTTTCTGTCTCTCCACTTCTGTTCCCCTCATCTTCATTCTTTCTGTGGTATCTGAGTTGCTCTACCAGTTTTATGTCAGAAACAAATTTCAAACAATGAATATATTGTCTCTTGAGGGATATTATGTCAAGTCAGTATTTAAAGATACAAGTTAACATTCTTTTGGCTCTCTTAAGCCTCGTTCAGATATGACACAGAAAAACTGTGGCCTTTTTTTATTACGATGTAAAGTGAAATAATCTTCACATTTCTGTGTCTTGTAACACAGAGCTCAATCAAAATATGCAGTTGACAATTTGCCATTCATTTGCATGTTAAAAAACTGTGGTGGCATTTTACCTTGCCGTATCTGAACATGCCTGTAGTACTTTTAATATGGGGATTCTCTTTTCTCTCTTTTTGGTATGTCAAGAGATTCTAATCATTCTTTCACCTTTCTCTGCCCCTTCCTCTATCTCTCTGGCTCTCTGTCTTCTTGCTTATCTTTCTTCATCTCTTAATTTAACTCTCTTTGTCTCTATCTTCATCAGATATTTTCTTGCTTTAGCACATAGAGAATTAAATTATAATTATTAAGCCCCATACAAATCCAACATTATTTTATTCAAGCAAACATAGATTTTTTCTTGACCAATTGTATATTTTTCATTAAAAATTACTTATATTACAGAAATAAAAGAATAGAATATGTTTCCATTTTCAACTGTTTTCTTCGTTTTTTTATTCAAATCACACAATTCTTATATGCAAGAGTGGGGTACAAAATCAAACATATTATGTACAAATATTTGCAATAAATTACATTCTAAAACAATCTTTTCTCTACAGTTATTTGTATCAACAAAATAATAATATCTTAAAAGAAACTTTAGAGAGTCCACATGCTCTCCTTAGCACTGTTTAAAGGGAAATAAATAAATATTTGATAATGTAGATTACCCTATCATTCAACTACATGGATTTTTGTTCATAATTTCAATCCCTATTGAAATAATACATTTTCAAGATGAATATTGTTTAAAATGACTTCAAACCTGTTTAACACATTTGTATTAAAATAATGATAGAAAATATCATGATTCATAAGGTTATTTGTACAATCAAAGTGGCTAGCACAAATAATGATTACATTCATTTAAAAAGCACTGCAAGGATTACATCATTCAAAATAGTTTTTTTTTTTAATTTCTTTCCAAATTTAAACTGGACTTTGCATATGATTAACACATCAAGCATATTAAAATAAGTATGTTAGTACCAAAGTATATATTTCACATACTAATTATATATATTCATGTTGCATAAATTTCATTGATAGAGAATTAATGTTCAAGTATGTATTCTGTCGCAAAAAACATTATTTCATTCCATTATTTGTTGCACCGTCGGCTCATTGCAAATATCCATTCATATTATCACATATTCTTTCTGTTGTACATTCTGTCCAAAAGCAAAATTAAATGGTATTTCACTTAAAGCATAATAAGTGATTGTCTATTATCAATTGTAACATTGAAATGATCATGATTATCATTGAGAATTATCATATATGCTGTTATGACATTGCACATTACCAAGATTGTTCAGACATTTGCTCTACTTTTACCACATATGCCTAAATGGAATGTATTTGTATATTATAAAAGAGTGTTTTCACCACTTCTTTCCCATACTCTTATCCTACTTGTCCTTTTAGAGTAGAATGCCAATGTCAATTATTATTATTAAAGATTCAATTAGATCTTTCATGATAATAAATGACATTTGCATTCTGACAAAAAGTGACTGATACACCTATGTTTTGTAAACAATCAATTCTACTCTTGTTGCATTGTTGTCGCCTTTCACTTTTTACAATTATTGTCTATCATCCAATATTTGGGTTTTTGTATACAATTATGAGTCACATCTATCTTTATGAAATACAGTAACCTAAAATAAGAGCTTATGATTGCTTACTCTGTAACAATATAGATATCTTTAAGGATTAAGTGGAATGTAGAATATATTGCAAATAGGAATTCAGTCAAGAAATTAAAAAGCAAAACCAAAATTATGCAAACTGCCAAATACCTCTCATTTTTTACTGTGCCTTGCATAATAATGCAAGTAGTAAATTTGAAGGTGATCATTATGACCAAAGTTTGTGATGATGATGATGTGATGATGAGGATAAAAATGTATATGATTATGATGATGATGCAAAAACATTGAGGATTGAAAATTAAATCACAAAATAGTGTTGCAATTTTGTAATAATGCTATAATGCTGGCATTGATGATTAGTGCATTTCACGACTGACGTGAAGTAACAAAATAACATTGTATATTATGAACTTGCTAAGCCAACCAAAATCTGCCAACAGATAATTTTATAAGGATTTTGTAAAGGACTCATCCATACAGAATTAATGGCACAAAACGATCAAGGAGGGCCCTTTCGTTTCTTAGGTGAAGTATTAAGAACGATGAAAGTCTTGTCCTTTTTACTATCAGGTGAAGATATGAAACTGTTTCTATGCGAGATAGGCCAGTTGCAGTTCCGGTTCAAGGTTCATTTACGCCATTGTTTTACTGTTGATATCGTTACAGTCCGGAGTTTAATTGATTTTTAAAACGCGTGCAGCATTTAATTGAGACAAAAATACAAACGGGGTGAATCACAGCAAGGTTCCTCCTCAGTCTCGTCCAGTCACTGCAGTTTCGAAGGAACTTCTTCCAAGTTCAACAACTTCCAAGTAAATTCACCCGTACAGCACTTGCCAAGTCTCAGTGATACAAACTAAAACATTTAGTTTTGCGGTGATCAGTCTCACATCCCCATCATCGGTACGCTGGAGTGCAACGCCGACGTTCCGTGGTGGGCTGGGACGGCGATGGGAGCTGCGGGCGAAACCATGCTTGGAGGCATGGGCCTTCGGGCGGACAATGAGTGCGCCATTAGCATCTTCTCGCTCTCGGGATGCTGCGTTTCAAAATGGCGGCGAAGATCAACTTTCCTCTGGAAAGCCCTTCCGCAGATCTTGCATCCGAAGGGTTTGTAGCCTGTGTGCTTACGACTGTGGGTGATGAGGTTGGAGGATTGACTGAATGCCTTGCCACATACCAGACACTTGTGCGGTTTTTCACCTGCAGAAAAGAAGAAAAGGGAGAAGGAAAATACATTAGAGCGTTTTGTCGTACGATATAGAAATCAATATTGAGAGAAAGAATTTACTCATGATGCTTCCCCATTATATTATCAAGTAGAACATTTGAATATCAGTCACATTGCAATGTGAACTGACTTCAAAATTTCCCTGTTTTTGTAGTTTCCATCAAGATGCATTGAAAATGAAGAGTAGGATGTATTATAGAGGATATTATTCATTTTCTGTACATTGAACAAATCTCAAACGATGTAAGCTAATAATACGTTGTGCCTCTTATGATTTTATGTTCTGCTGGTTATCAATTTGTGCACACCCCGCGGAATGCGATGAGCAGCAAAGATAAAGATAGAACCCCTCATATTTTGACATTCTCAGAAATGCCTTAAAGTTCATACAACTACTGGCCAAAGACGGTGCGTGCATGCAATCTGTTCATCATCCATTTTTGCCCAAGGTAATAGACACAAAGGCAAGAAATAAACATCCAATCTATAATCATATCAACGCTCTCCGGCCATGTACGCCACGCCGATTTGTTTTAATGGTTTGCATTTTAAGTGAGCAGGCGACAAACATCAAAAATATAAGTAGCCTGCGCTTTTTATGGCGATGAAGATGTCTAGTTTTTATCGCACTCGCGGGATCGGAACGCGCAAATTGCTGTATTCTAATCGTTGTCTAGTCTCAGCACGTGAGCCTATTGAACGCGCGCATTGAAGATAGCAGCTATTTCGCAGACGATGATCTCAAACATTTATTAACCGGGCAATGCACATCCGCAAAGTACGACGAACCGCTATTTGACTCGGGTGTTAAAACGATGCGTAAGTAAGTGTTTCTGCTGGTTATGTAGAGACTTAATTTTGGGGGATATAGTGATTAGAAGAGGCCCAGAGACAATTTGCTCAAGCTTGGCGAGCCGATTTGGAGTGAGAAAAAGAGGGAAGGGGAAGGGATGAGAAAGCGTGCTTGATTTGGAGTGTATTGACACCAGGAGATGGTTGGTCACGCACGGGGGAATGGCGGGTGTGAAATCGCGGGCGACCGATGATGGTGGATTAAGTCATCATCCAGCGGTCGGACAGCTCATGTTTAGACGCCCTAAACCCAGTGGCTGTGATACGCGAAACCACGGAAAAAATAAATCTTCGCTTCTTCATGACGTGAGGTTCTGAAAGGGATTTTAAATATAATACATGTTTGCCCATCTTTTTCCAAATTCAAACTCAGGAATATTTGATCAAATTGTGTACATCTTGTTCCTCATCAGTTGTTAAACTGTATTGACAATAACATCGGAAGAACATAACACTGAACCAAGCCAAAGTTTAAGACTTGTTGTACTGTAGATGCTACGAATGCTTTCTTTTGTTTATCTATTTGTTATTGAGTAGTATTACGTCTTGATAAATTACTAATCTATGATCATTAGTCCCATGTGATAGTAAGTATCCATGGATAGTAACTCAAAAGGGAAATAGTCCCGGGAAATAGTGTTTGAACTAAAAGAGGACTAATTATCTACTGATTCCTAAGAGAGTTCTATCTTCTCTCAATCTTCCGCAGATTGACTGAACAAGTCGCAAATGGTTTTGGGACTGGGAATCGCTGGGAATTATGGCTGGGCAGGGAAAGGAATGCTGTTAAATTTTAAATACCAATTAATATTCCCGCTGATCAGCAGCGGTTAGACCGACGGAGTGAGAGCGCGAAGGCGTGTCAGTCAGCCACCCTTTCGCCGTCCTCCCGGGGTCTAGGTTGTTTGCTTGTTTGCCTGTCTCGTGGTCGTCACTTAAATGAGGTAATAGGGGAGAGGGGAGGGAAGGGAAGAGAGATAGAAGATATAGATATAAATAAATATATACAGAGAGAGAGGGAAAGACAGGTGTAAGTTATGTGATTTGTGTACTGTGTAGGTAGGAGAGAGAAGAAGAGAAAAGGAAACGACTAATGAGAAATTGAGAGAAGGAAAGGGAAGTTTAAGTGTAGGAGACTTGGAAAGGAGAGAAAAAGATGATTATATACAGAGAACGAGGGGGGGGGAATAATTTGTAGTTAAAAAAGAAAAATGGGATTATAAAGAGAAAGGGAGAGATGAAGGAGAAGATTGTAAACAAAAAAAAAGTGGAAAGTGCGTAAGACTGAGAAAGAGGGAGATGAAGAGAGGGAAATAACTAAGCAGACAAAGTGAGAGGTGGAGACAGCGAAACAGAAGAGGGAAGCAGGGGGAACGAATCAGAAGGGAAGTGTGTATTGAAACTTAGGAGAGAGGGGGAGAGAGAGGTCGACTGATCTGAGTAACTGAAGTTCATGTACATGCTCATATAGATCTGTGTCAAGATTGTCATAAATCATGTAGGACCCACGCGTATCGAGGGTATACTGCGTTCTAAAACACAAGTAACAAAATAATACGGGCGGCTTTTCCTCCCTCACCACAACAATAACATTTTAGACCTTTCCAAATCCTTGAAGCTCCACTTTCTAAGCAAAGGTATTGCAAACCTGCCATGAAAAATTCGGGCTTATATCATATTCAGTGCGAATGTTTAACATTGTAAATCATTATCTTTTAATGTGTTAGGTTATTTGAGATTATGTTTATCGGCGGGTGTCATAGTGCCAGCATGTTGTAAAATTAAGGACCCTCCAAAGACAATCATGTAGATTATGATCGACGTTAAATTATTTTTATTTTATTGTAAGATCCATTGACGAGTGTGGTTTAGTGTTAAGAGTTTTTGAATCAGAAATGCGGAGAAAATAAGGGCGGATATTGGGCAATAAGAATGATAACTTTAATTCTTGTTTCGTGCTTGTAGTATGAATGACATAAGAGAATTGCGGGTGGGGTTAAAAACGAAGGTCGCTTTACCTCGAAAAGGACTGGGAGAAAGCAAGCGAACACATTTTCAATGTTATCTATAATATATTCAGTTCGTCGGATATGAATAAGTGTTATATGCCCGCGAGATCCATCAACCTTTTAGGCTTCTTTGTTTAAATTTCGATCTTGAATGATAAATTTCTGCCAGGTAATATGGAACGTGAACAATATTCTTCCAGAGTAATAGTCTTTATTTAAACAAAATGCGTACTATGATTTCTTAAAGACAGTCATCAATGATCATGCCATGTCTTTTTTTCCAGGAACATTAAAATTCAGTAATTTTGCACGAGTTTAAAACAGAGTTTAAAGCAAGTTTTATTGCCATGGTGGCATACCTGCGAACATTCCGCAGCAGCATCTATCGAGGAAAATTATTAATGCGATATGCTTTATATGCTTTTACCCAAAATGTGGCAAGAATCTAGAGCTCATTAGTTCAAAGTCCTCATTTCCCTTAAATGGGAGTGGTTGAAAGTTATGATGGTGTCAGGCTGTTACCATTTCTTTTCACCCTCCCTCAGCTGCAACATCTCTCCTCATCTCATAAAACATGAACCTTCACGATACGGCTAAGCACCTCCGAATCGTTTCCAAGATTGCTCTCAACACTTGCTCACCGGGCAGCCACCTCCCACCCAGCCGGGTCTAGCCGGGTCAGAGGATGTCATTACAGCGGATATCACCCCCTTTTCCAAACCCCATCATACAAGTCAATCGTCACCCCAAAGTACATGAAACCTCATATTTATTTTCCCGCCTAACTCTGAGAAAATGTGACAAAATCCATAATCGCAAGAAGTCGAGTATTCTGTTCCGCTCAATGAATCTTTATCTTGAGCGCGTGCAAAGGTTTCACACCCTCTCATGGATTTTGTGAGGCACACAGTTAAGCAGACAACTCCCGCCATTTTGGAAAGGGTGGTGATGGCGACTTTTTCGCGCTGGTGCCTGATTGCTATTTGCTGTAACAGCGACCCACTTAACACGGCTGAGGGGATGCTAATGTCTTGTTTCAACCTGTGAGATTTACCAGTTTTCGACATGCTCATTTCATTTCCCACCACCAAGAAAATACAAAAGCAACCCCAAAATGATGGTCGGATCAATTGGTACTGCCATTACTCTCGTGTTGAAGATGAGGGTGATAAACGTCGTCCAGAGCTCGTCAAGTCGTCTCTCACAATTTTGTGCTATCGAATTGATGTAGCTTTATGGAATTCTCAAAGGAATAAAGCATTCCACTTGCGTTTTTCCCCTTCCATTAACATCATTGTTAGAAGACTTGACATATCACTTTATAGAATGCAACAAAATCATCCCCACTTAATTGAGATCATTTACGATGAAACAAAAGCGATAAACTGGGTGCCCCTTTTAGCACCTTTGTGTACGAACGAAGTAATTTTTGTTTGAGGGAGGGGGATGGGCATGTTAACTTTGTGTGTCCCCTCTTCTCTCATCTCTCGCTTGTTTGAACATCTTCAAAATTTGAGTGCACAATCGAAACGCCGTTTGTTGCAGTTTCGGAAGCCGTGTGAACTTAAGTATAGGTGACAACATTTTCAACTTGTACCATGTGTTTCAATACTCTCGCAATCTCGAGTCATTGGCACCAGCAGTCGGTCTTTGGCCGTGTAGCCCCCTTATCACCATTTCGCCGGAAATCGACCGTGAAAATTATCCTCAAAATTTTACCGCTTTGCATGATAACCAGAACGATTACGACACAGGTTCATGGTTTTAATGGATCGAGGAAATCGAAAAGCATATCAAAGCGATATCTGTGATATAGCTGTTACATGACTGACATCCTAATCGGAATTTCCATTTAAAAAATCGTGACTAAGGAGGCGTAGCAATTTGCCGACCTCAAGATTGAGTTAAAATAAACCTGAATCATTGGCCAGTTTTCTTTGGGGTGGGGGTAGAGGGGCGGGGGGTGGGGTATTCCAAACGTTTTTCCTAGGGGGTAAAGGGGCGGGGATATTCCATACGTTGTGAATAAAATTTGGTCAAAATCGTCGTACCTAGTATTTGAGTGACCGAATAATTATGTTTGTGTTTTTTGTTGTTCTTTTTTTCAGTGCATACTTCTTGTACTTTCCATATTTCAATTGCTCCGGGCTTTATTTCGTCAAAAGTATATGATAAGGGGTATAGTTGCAATTCGGTTTTAGGTTACTTTAAGGATTCGGATAAGGGTTGGGGTTAGTGTTGGGTCCAGGTTTGAATCCAGTAATGTAGTACCTGCAGGAAACTAAACGGGGAGCAATATAATTATGTGTGAGCATGACTCGTAAAACCCTTCCAACGTGACATTGTAGCGCATTAGTTTTAAGTACATGGGATTTCATGAGAGATGACAATGCTTAGTACGCAGTAGAAAAGAAAGCTAAATTTGTATTTTGGTAAGAGGATTTTGATATCCTCAAATCACAGTGGTAATCTGATAAGAATTAGATTACTGAGCTCTCGAGATTTGTAATACCTCCATTCTTCTTTTTAGTCGGTGTGGCATATTCAACCCCTTTAATCACTTTAATGCGGTGGCCTGTATGGGAATCTCAGTACAACACTCTATCAAAGGCAGGTGCAAGAAATTTAAGTTAAAGTCTTGGACCTGAATGTGAAAGTTCATGATTTTTCGAAAACATGCACTGTCAGATTATTTCTGAATAATATTGTGATATTTAAATTGTAATAATATTTGCTGTATAGATTTTACAGCATTGTGGCATAATTATGTTGCATGTCGAGTTTAACAAAAATAATATATCATTGAGCCGTCATGAATTTGATAAAGCTTATGTTACAAAAACCAACATTACTGAAATAAAATATCACAAATCTATATACGATTTACCAATCGTCATTATTGTAGTGTCAACTGCATAGTGCCTGATCTTAAAATCATTGCATTTGCATTTTCTAGAATCTTGAAATCGACAAACAACTCTCGATGTCTATTGTCATCATTTTCTTTTCCTCTACACACTGCACGATCCTTCTGCCTGATTTCCCGCGTTTTTTTGATTACGTGCGAGGCACAGAAGTCATTTGATTTACACTTTACAACACAACCAGTTAATCAGTTTTGTAAGGTACAAACCTTTGCTGAAACTCACCAAGGCGAAATCCTGGTGCGCTGCTTGTGCGAGTCTTAATTTCACAGAATTATCGCGGGACATGTTCGCTATTGTGCGACTTGGTTCTTTCTCGAAATAATGATAGACTAAAGAGGTTCTTGTTCTTCTTTCACGTTACATGCGACCGTGCCTGAAACTGGCGCTCCAGCCTAATCAAGCGCCAACAATTAAGCATCAACATCGCACAACGGGTGTTGTTAATACTTTCTAATTTGCCATAAATGTGAATCTTGTTTCCCCATACTAATAAAGAGAGATAAATCAGGCAAGCATTGGTAACAAATGCCTATGCTGTCGTTTGGGAGTTTTCGATTATCTCTTTTTCTATAGATGTGTTAAATATAAATGTTTCGGGGGAAAATGATTCGGTATATCTTCTTCTTTTGATAATATGTATTGGCATGTTGGGTTAAACTCGCGATAACATTTATCTTATTCCTTTTCTTGTTGGCTCTATTCAATCTTTTTACACACTACGTATTAATATTGATTTCATTGGTGTTTTATGCACCAATAATTAAAAGGTAGATTGTAAAACTTGTCATTTGTCATATTATATTGTATTGTATCGTGGAAATGGTGGACCTAATCATCCTAATTGGTTGAATGCCATTTCTTCAGCACACACCTACACGTTTTCATTACTGAACAGGAAGGATACATGTTAAAATTCGGACCTTTTCACCTTATCCTTGTATACACAATCGTGGTTTTCAATATTCACGAGACGAAAAAATGATTGTTATGAGATATTTGTGTAACAATCTTACCTAGTTACGATTATGAAAATGTAATAAGGCACTATTATCAAACGACATTTCATCTTGACAAGACAGATTAGTGGAAGGTACCTAGAATTAGACAGGATAAAAGATGAATACATGTCATAACTCATTTCCAAAACTCGAGATTGGGGGGGGGGGGGGGGGGG
>BEXV01000165.1:245648-261462 GCA_003118195.1 Hemicentrotus pulcherrimus | reverse complement strand
TTTTTTTTTTTTTTTTTTAGATATTCAGATTCTTTTAGTCATGTTATTGTGTTAGATACCTGTGGTTGAATACATGCAGTGGATTATACAGGAGTGAGATACGGAGAGGGAGAGGGAGAAAGAAAGCGAGAGAGAAAGAGAGAGTGTGTAGGGAGGGATAGATATACACAACATAAAAGAAAAAAGATGGGAGAGATTGAGAAAGAGAGAGAGAGAGAGAGAGAGAGAAAGGGAGAAAGGGAAAGGAAAGGAGCGACAGTGAGAGACAGAGGGAAAGGAAAGAAGTTAGAGTGCGAGATGGGACAATGAAAAGATATTGAGAAAGAAGAGAATGAAGGGAGTGAGAGATAGAGAGAAGAGGGGGGTGAAATAGAAAGAATTGAATAGGATGGGGTAAATGGCGCTTCAGAGTTTTTTTTAATAATCTTTCCTTTGGAAGCTATGAGGCAGAAATGTGCTTTTACAAGGACAATCTCTTCATGAAAGGAAGCCATTTTGAGATATGAAAAGAGCTTGGCATTTCGACATTTAGACGTCATGGAAAAGAAACAAATGTTACAACGTCAAGGGCTTTTCCAAGCGATACAGCTAAAATGTCATCAGTTTCATATCCGACCGTCAATTATTTTACCGAGTTTTACTCCCCATGAATAAAGTCTCCATCTCAATATCAAAATCGGCTTATGAGATTTACTGTACTTTTCCAATCGTTTTCTAAAAAGAAAATCGGGAGATACAAATATTAGTTGACAAAAAGGACAACGCATAAACTCTCAGGCTTGTATTAAATCTCAATCGCTTCTTCCTCTATGAAAACGAGAGATAATAGAAAATAAACCTATTACAACCAGCGAAGACGGTGAATTCTTTAACCCCTCTCTCCCCTAAATCGTCTGAAGATATTCCTTGTTAGCGTGCATCCAAGAGAGAATGGGTTAAGTGATGTTGTTATGGTGATGATACAACTGCCATATTTCCACCTGCAGTTTTTCCCATTGTTCGGTTTACCTCGGAGAGGGAGAAATAATAATGTAATCTTGAAACAGCGTAATCTGATTGATAGCATCAGCTAATTCCCGCTATACGTGTACTTTGTTCTATTGTATCTACTCTAGATTCTATTTTTCCCGCGTTATTTTGCGATCGTTTCCTACCCGCTGTGCTTGCTGTCTCTGGCACTTTTCAGACAAGAATAAACAAGAAAGTTGCACAATCTAAATAGTATGATCCGAGTGAAGGATTAGTTCTAACATAAAAGTTTATTCCTCCTTTTTCAGTCTATCACTAATTGAGGAGTTTATACTCGAATGTGTAGTCAGTTAATGTCCCTTCAAGGGCGACAATGTACACAGTAACGCTGGTATTTTATTGGTTGGGTTTTGCTTCTTTAATGTTACTTTATATTAAACTTTATGACATTCCCATGCTCCATCACTTCAAACATTTTACCTGAATTGTATGACGTTGCGATGTGTTTCGTCACTGCTGACGTATTACAAGACATGCATTTCAGTATGTAGGCCTCTATGTATTTTTATATAGACAAGTAGTGTATGTTGTTTCCAGTAAGGAAATATTGAGAATTTAAGATTTGAATTAATGACGAGGTACTGACCTCTGCAGCTTGTTTAGTTTTCTTCTGAGCTATTCACTGTATGATTACGCTAATTTTAAACCTTCAACGTTAGTTATGTTTGCTAATAATTATGAAAAGACTTCCAGGCAAAATTCATGCTTAAAAAAAAAACCTTGTCGATTTTGATCTACATCCTTTCGAATATTTCAGAATGCCATCAAACTTAAAGATCCAAAAATGAACAAAACAAATAGCATTTACCGCCTAAAAAAAATCACCCAGTTTAAATGTAATGCAAAGCCAAGGGCGACACGTAGAGAGACTTGAATCTGTGTCATCAAGATAAACAGAAGCACTCGAAGAGAAATCTAACCCGAAGCGATACGCCTCTTACTGTCAATTGCCCACTCGTCCTGTCATTATCCGCCACTTCAGAAACTCGGGAAGTGATCTCGACTTATTAACGAGCATAATCTTGCACAGTGGTAATCTGTGGTATTGGGCAATAGTGGAAAGGAAGTCCGACGTTTGCTCCACCGACAATAATTAATCAAAACTGCAATTTGGTTTTATTTTATCTAATGGGGATCATGAAGATGATAATAATAATAACGACATTGATGATAGTAAAAAAAAACAATATCAATTATAATGATAAAATGATAATAACTACATGTATTATATGTTTTTGTTACCTAGGGCAGCTTCATTGGTTTCAATTCTTTCAGAGGGCCCCGCAATTATTAGTACCCCAGCGATTGCCAAATACCCATTTACACCTGGGTGGAGAGTGGCCAATGTGGGTTAAATGTACTACCAAATGATGTTAGTGTCGGGCTGAGATTTGAACCCTCAACTCTTGGATTGAGAGGCAAGTTAATGAAACACCATACCACGACAATTACAATGTAGTTAGCTACAGTGTTTTGCCAAGGTTTTCAGCACGGATATTGGTCAGTGTAGGGTAATAACGGACGAGCTTGTGTCGCTTTATGACGTACACTGGGATTAGAGCAAATGCGCCTTTGCGTTTGGGTTAGGGTACTGTCAATTACTCCGAGATTAGGGGACCACAAAATTCATCGCCTTGTAGTTATTGTCCCTTAATCGGACTACAACATTGAGAAAGAGAAACCAGTCGGTCGGTAGTGTCAAAGTACTGATCCCTGCTTATTAAAGACCAAGTCCAAGTCCTATCCAAGGCCCTTGAAGATAATCGGACTACACGTCTTTTGTTCACGCAGGGGACAAAAGCAGGGATAAAAGTGCTAAAGTACTGATTGAAAAACATGTTGGATGGCTTCGGTCACAAAGTTTTGACAACAACGCCTTTTGTCATGTGGGAAGAATCCCATATGCTCGTTCTAAAGGCCACCATTTTGTTTTGGGACCATTACATATTAGTTATCCGATTAGGTGTAGATCAGGCAAAAGAAAACCCCATGTTGTATGGAATTAGGGATTTATGTTTTCAAAGATTAGGAAACGGGCTTAGGACACCATAAAATCCAAACGTGAATGGTCTTTCGGAACTAGCACCCATGTTTTGTAATAGAACTGTATGGGCTTATTTTCTTTAAAATACTCTAGATATAAGTACTTTGTTTACGTTGCACCGGTTTTTTCTATCTCATGTCAGAACATCGAAATATCTATCTAACTTTTCTTCTTCTATTTTTTAGGAGGCAATCATTTTTATTATAAGATATATTTCAGAGTTCCAAGTAGCCTGAGTAAATAATTATACTAACAAACATATTTTAATTAAGGAATGGCTGATTATAGATTGAATGTTTGTGAGTACCATTTCATCAGGACAATGTGGAGGGTAACAGCTATTGGTGATTCGAATTTAAAAAATTCCTTGAAATATTACAATAAAACTTATGGAATATATAGATAACATATTGTTATAAATGACGTATATATTCATCACTGTTTGTGGTATATTTTATGATACAGAAAGTGATGAATTAGGAAACTGCTCACCGCAATTTTGGAATTCCGTATTGATTTCTTTCTTGAGGGTTACAGAGAGATTTGGCTTGCGATTAACGGTATTCAACACGGGGCCTGTTACGCCACAAAATGACAACAGTGAAAGGATTTTTCGAAGGATTTGCTTCGGCAGAGGGATCAAATCGATCCGGGGATATAAAAAGAAGACGAAGAAGAAGTAAAGAGTCGGTTTTGGCTGTTTGAGAGATTTGTGATATTGACGAAATGATTAGGACGCGATATAGTTGGCTCATCCCTTGAAACCTGTTGGAATGTACATGGATAAGATGCTAAGCGCGATGTAAATTCATGCTCTCTTTGAAAGATGGGAGGGGTTGGATAAAATGGGAAAAAGGATATTGCCGTCGCTCGTGAGAGAAATGAATATGAGTTTAATTTTGTCAATGTCTTAAAACGGTTTATATGAGTGTGATGTATGTATGCACCGCCTGACGCGTTCACAACCCACATCAGGACAGTAAAAGTAATCTGAATTCAAACGGAACTATCTTTAAAGTCATCTCGATCAATAACAATCAATTATGTATGCGAATTGACAGTGTTTTAAGAGTTCACCTTAAACCAAACTTTCTACCTCACGGAATCGTAAAAGTAAGAATCGTGCGAAAACCAACATGTGAACGCATTACACAATGACAGAAAAGACGATAAAAAAAAATCACCTCCCCATTTTGGCGCCAAAGAATGCATCGATCGCTATGCGGTTCAAATCGTGACGATCGAGGTCGATAACGGGACCGTTTCTTGAACAGGGCTTTCGAAAAAAAAGTTTGGGAACAACAGATTAAGATTTAGATTATTTACAAATCTGCTTAGAGCTTTCATTTTCCCTTTTATGTCCGCCCTCTCCTTTGCCTTCGTTCGGCCCTGCCAATCGAATCGATGCAGTCTTTTGGGCGAAATATCGATCAGATGACTCGCCTGCAAATTGTATTTGCTTCAAGAAAGATTGATTTTGAGCGATCGAAACAGATTTACCTTCGCAAATCCTTTCTTACATCTCCCCTCTACTGCGGAATGTATGATGTAATCTTTGAAAAGAAATCCCTTAAGTATCTTGTTTTCTGTCTCTCGACATTGTTCAGTCGAAAAGAAGTATAAGGAATGATTGGAAGACAGGGCAACTTTCAAATGTTCATCCTTTTCCCTCTGCCCTCAGCAATAAGTCTTCAAGCCTAAAGGGCTTTTATGACGTGGTGAAGAACCTATACTTTTATTTGTCATGACTATTTTGTTTATGGAATATAGAATTAGTGAGGAAGATACATTCTCACTCAGGCCTTATCATGACTGTATTGGTATATATACCATGAAGGAAACTTAATAATTTAATTTAGATAGATCCAATGCAAAAAGAATGACTTGGAATCATGATTAGATGTAAACATGTTTGCAAACCTAAATATATATATATAAACTGACTACGAATATTCACTGACTGCAAGAATTGGACTGCAAAGGATCATGATGATGATGCAGACTCTACGCAGCATAAATGATCCTAACATGACCCCTTAGGCATTAATGTGTTTTTCAACTAACTGTTATGTATCACTATGGTAGCTTCCGAGCAATAACAACTGGTACGATTATTTACCTGTATGTATGTAGGTGTGTTTCTTCATATCCGACTTCTGATGGAACCTCTTGCCGCAATACTGGCACGGGTATGGTCTGGTATCTGAGTGAATCAGCATGTGGGTTGACAGCGTCGATGACCTCTTGAATGTCTTTCCGCACTGCTTGCACTCGAACGATCTCTCCTGCGAGTGAACGGCGCGGTGCTGACTGAGACTGACCGCGTGGCCGAACGTCTTTTGGCAAATGTCGCAGGCGAAAGGACGCTTACCGCTGTGGGAACGTCGCACGTGCACCTCCAGTCCATGCGGTGTACTGAACACCTTTCCACAGTCCAAACAGTTGAATGTGCAATGCGGACCGATGCCGATTGGCGGCGAATCCAGGAGCTTCGATTCGCTAACCTCGTCGACCTCCGGTGATAACCGCTGCTGGAGATGATGTTGGTGGTGGTGATCGGGGATCCGGACGTTGCTTGGTGTAAGAGGGATTCCGCCGCCGGGGAGACGCGGTGGCTCGCTGTGGACGATACCGTCTCGCGTTAGCGTCTTTTCGTGCTGATGTCGCGCGTGAGGATGATGTACCATCGATTACGGTGAGCGGTAAGCGGCGAAGTTCGGGATTGCGAGACCCACTTTGGCGTTGTACCAGCGGAGGTCTTCTGGTGCTAGTGTGCCGATGATGTCCTTCTCCAGCTGGGCAAATCGAGCGCGGTAAACATCGGTGTAACTTAACCGACCGTCTTTGAGCAATTCATTCATCTCTCGGCTGATGAAACCTGCAGCAGAATTAAACAAAACATAGAAAATATTGTTGGAACTACTGATTTAGTTACATTTACATTTAGTAACAATACTTTTAAGAAACTATTAAGCATTTCCATTAAGTTAGATTACTTTACTTAAAAAAAATCGGATTCTACAGCATCTAACTATATTCAACAGTATAACGTGCCTTTAATATGATTTTTTTATACCACAGATATCAACACCGTAATGTGTGAACAACATGAAGGATCTGCTTTGCAGAATTATGGTTTAGTGAGTAAATTCTTATCAAATAGCTCTTTTGGTAAATATTAATGACATAAGAACATAATTTATTATACTTGGCATGAAAAGTATACACCTCAATCTCTAGACATATTGATTGGGGTTTTCATTAAGGAAAATCACACAAATCGATTACGGCTAGATGTGGAACAAGAAAAACAGATTTGTTTATCACCGCTGGTATTGAGAAAGAAGACAACAACTTCACATTAAGGTCAGCTCATTCTTTTCATAGAGTGACCTCAATCAGCGGGTTGAGAAAACCTTGAATTAAAACCCTCTAATCTGGACTTTATCGATCGGTTTACAACTTAAACTGCACAAATAGGTATGCTCCCATTTGGCAAAGCGAAGAAACTGTTGTTTAAAATTTGTCGAGAATTAATTGGAAAACACCTAAACTCATAGGATATTTAGACAGGAGTGTTTAGTAAGTGCTCACAAGGAGCCAAGCTTTGGTTTATTTTGAAGCTCCTGTTCTGTCTATTTCTATTCTTTGTAATTCACACCAGCTTATTCTCGACCGTTATGAAACTACTGAAAATAATGTTCCGTCTTGGGATCGAATGTGATTTTCAATCTGATATTGCATAAATCGTGAACATTAAGGCTCGTATCTTGCAATGATTTTATTCACAGCTGTTAAAACAAACTAATCAGATATATTTATAAACTCTATATCTCCACCAGACTTTTTGGTTAAGCAATCTCCATAGAGCTACTATTATCGTCATATCACAGTATAAATCTGTTTTATCGTCATTAATAATTCTCGTATTTGGAAACACCTGTGGTTTTTCGCATGGCAGCTATACTATAGGCGCACTTGTTTGGTAGTGCAATGCATACATTAGCTTACAATTTGCGTTTTGTTTGCTCTCTGTATCGAACAGCATGACATGGACGTAAATTGCCCGAGTAACTTTATGTGTAAATTCTCAAATTTCACTAAGAATGATCATTTGTATCTCTTGTTAGAGTTTCTCCTAGAAGTAGCTTAAAGATAGTAGTAATAGCTAGGAGATCTAATTTTTTTAAAGAAAAAAAAGGAAAGGAAAGCGATTGAAATATCATTTATTCCTTGCTTCTGTTTTCTCTCTCAAAGTATAGGCCTAGTGCTATGCACCGAAGTATTTCACATGTTATTTTGTGTGGACACCTTGTAAAGAAATCACGATAAATTATGTAGCAATGGAACTCATTTTGTGCAATGTTACTTAACTTTACTGCGGATAGAATCATTCATACCGAAATCCAATTAAGGTCATTATTATGTATGGACATTATTCACGTTGCCTCTTTTTGGGACACCTTGTACTAAAATCACGATATGTACAGTAGCAATGGAATTGATTTTCTGCATGCAACTATGTAGCGCATAGAATCAGTTTTCATTCCTCCCGAAATCCAATACAGATGTTTAACTACCGAAGCACAGATTGCCCATATGATGCAAATATTAGCCCAGCGCTACACTTGAGGGTGTGGAAAAACACTTGATATGGCAAAATATGGTATCTTCAATGCACAAAATAAATACATCCCTTGAGTGTTTTTCGAGTATGTATCATAACTCTCATGAATACAGGTCTTCAATATCTCAAGTATGAGATCACGTTTGTATTGGTTGAGTGGAAAGGATGTGTGGAAAGTGAAACGACTCAAACAAGACAAGTTCTCATCCCCTTCCTTTAAATATTGCTTTCTCCATCGTCATCTGTTTACGCCATCATGAAACACCTGTGACAAAATTTGAACAGCTTGGATTTCATGTTACACAAAGGCAGGGGAATCAATGTCTAACATGTATCCATTTTTTTGAAATTGCAATATGGGATTGTATTTAACAGTAGTGTTGTTGGAAAATCCAAGTGCAAACATTGCAAATTTTTGTGGACGATTTCCGGCAGAAGGAGTGTTTTGTGGGGTTTATATATTTCTAAATATGATAATTCACCAAATTTTGTTTAAAAGATTCTACGATAGATGCTGTTGCGATAATTGCTCCGCGGTCGAATTTGAAACACTAAGGAAATCATAAGGCTTCAATCCGAGACCAAACACTTAAATTAACTTTAAGCATGATTGAACCCCAAACTTTTACCCCATATATCTTTGACAAATTGAGTCTGAAGCTGATATTGCAGGAAAAAATATCGGGCTCCCAATTTTAGCCATGATCATAAGTGACATTAAATCAAATGCGGTGAGGGAATTTTCCATAATGTTTAATCGTGAACTGATCGCAAGAAAGTCATTGCTGCCATTACAAATACATATCTCTTATACGACCTTCTCGCGAGCTGACGACAATTTACGGTTGCAAATCACTTGTGGAGTTCGACCATTAACGATCTTCGTTCCAACACTGTCTTGTCTGTTGTCCTTCAATTAATATACATTGCCTAATCAGGCGTCCACTTGGCTTCCGCGGCTTCAAAAATTAATCTGGTAAAAACTTATTACCTGTAATTTAGGAGTGCGAACAATGAGCCAATAGATTGATATTGCCGCATATCATGATGGCGACTATAAAAGGAGAAGCGCGATTTATGAGTCGTGGAGCGCTGATTTTTCATGCATTTTTATTATTACACCCAATTCGAAGCGTGACGTTCGTGTACATTAGTGGTCTGTTAACACTGCCGAAATGTAATTATCAGTGTGCATCCTTAGCCCCTTTACTCTCGTATCGAGTTACATTGATATTAATAAGGATCATAATAATGCAGTATTTCTAAAGCGCTGTACAAGCAAAATGCGCAACATGATACACATTAAAAAGTACGAGATACTAATCAAGGGAGAGCACAATTAAACAAACAAAAATATAAAACATGAGCAACTTACAATATAATAAAACAAACGTAAATACAGCTTAAGATAACTAAGTGATACGATGTATTATGTATATTACATACAACTACAATAATGACTAATATTATAAGTAAAGGTAAGTATTATAAACATCACTAAGTGAAACGGAAAAGGTAAGTTCTTAGTAGAAATTTGAGAATGTTGAACTCCGAATCAACGTACCCTCGCGTCTTTTTCGTACGCGCACTTTTCACCCATGCACTACAGACCATCCAATCCTTACAGTTGCTATGCGCTACATCTTTTAGAAAAGACGGCAAAAACATGGTTAATGGTAACGCCTTCTTATTAATGTCTGCACGGCTTGGTAAAAAGGAATTGGGATGATTATACTAATGAGAATTTTGTCTCTTTCTCCAGCTTTCATTATTCTACGAATCCTATTCTTGCACTCTGCACAAAGAAGATATCACAGACGTGTTGGCCATCAATGTACAGATTGTGAGAATAATAATTATTTGATTACTCTTATAGCTTAAAACATCGATGCATCCGTTAGCATAATTATCATGCATCAGTACATGTATTGAAAATTGATGCAAGGATTGTATCGAAATCTTTAGGAAATATTCCTTTGCGTTGATGATCAGAAATGTTCAATTATCAATTCGTTCAAAGTCCCTGATATTATGTAGGCGTTTACATTTGTGACTTTATAATAGTTTATAACCGAACGATCGTTTTTATATCATGTCTACATATTACATACTATTAAAACAGACAACCTAAAAGAAAAAGGAAAACAATGAGCAGCCTTGAGTAATGCTGGTTATACCAATAGAATATTATTTTAGTCCCATATGTGTCTTTAACTCCTAAAGCTTTGGTATGGTTTACTGTTTTTTTTAATATAATCCTATACTGTTATGATAAGCAAACTACAATATATGCGGCTTTGTAATGAGAACCCTAGTTTACTTTGAAATGAAAAAGGCTACCCTGCACAAAATTTAGCATGCAAATGGATTCATCCTCTTAATAATTTTCTATTTCTATCTGTACTAAAGCCTCCTCGTAAAAGAATAATCAGTGAAGTTGTTTTTATTGAGTTCTGGTGAGGAAATCGATGTTTAAATGATGAGCATGGTTAAAAAACGGTAAGAATCGTTTGCCAGGCGATTCGTGACTATTGCAGATTTCGTTTGTTTTGGCAAGATTGAGGGGAGTGATTTTAGGAGTGTTTTGTGCCGATATTTCACGTTATACGAGGCCATCAAAAATCTTCTTTTGGTCGTGAATAATAGAAAGGACACACCATGCATGCACTCTTTTCTTCCCATCTATACTTTGGCACTTTTTAGCTCTTTTTGAGGTGTGTGAGAGGGTTCTTTGATAACCAGAATCTTTGTTTTGTATATAAAAGCTGGTGGATTAGATTGTAATTGTAGATTTAAAGCTTTTTGAATTTCCCTCACAACACAGGGGTAGTTTATCTTATTATGATGATACTTTCGTTAAAAAAAGTTGGAAAATAATCATCAGCTTATACAGTGAAGAATGCTTGTAGATACATTTTAGGTTGATCATTAGAATATGAAATTGTTTTTTTACAATCGGAAAAGTAAAAATCATCCATACATTATCAGAACAAAATTCTGTAATCCATATAACTGACCATTCTGTATAACTTTGCGTTACCATGCGCTTTAGAAATAATTAACCTGCTAAAATCTTAGAGGGTGTGTTCAGGAGCCTCTTCTTGTGCTCCAGGGATTCCAAAAGCAACCAGTCTTTTTTTCAAGTTCACATATGTGCTTTGGGTTTAAACTTGCAAATATCATAGATGCAATATATAAAGGTCTATGGCTGATACGGGGTCTTTTTTATACTCTAATTTCATCATCGTATATCCATGCTTTGATGCAAAACACCCTCATTTTATTTGCATTCGCACTGCATGCCCTTGGCATACATATCATAGAGGCAATATTATATACTCAACTCTATGGTAAATACAGGAGCCTCTTTGTGCTCCGATTTCATCGACGTATTCATTCACGGCATGGCCACGGAGGATACCCAAACACCACTCAACATCATCCTCGGACACATTACAGGCAATAAGTAAAGCGATACATCTCTACGGGCCCTCTGCATACTCCTTCTCCTCTCCTCCCCGCTCATCTTCCCGATTCCGTTTCTTGCTATCATGCATGATGAAGCCATCTTCTTTATTACCCTCGCACCTTCACACTTTGCGAGTTTGCGACGGTTACGTGCCCCGAGTGCTAACGATGGTTGCCGATGATTGCCGAGTATTCCCCAGACGATCCGGGATGTCATTATACACTGATTCATTTAATTAGGAGTCTGCCACTGGATTCTCTTGATTTAGATGTAAATGATTGTGATTGACTTTAAGTTTAAAGCAAAGTTTAAAGCAAGCCGAAATTGGTACGTTTAAACGCACATTTGGCAAATGTAAGATCAATTTTTTTTTGGTATCGATGTCTTGTTGTGAAGTGAAATTGTTCATTTTTACATGAAGTATTGTTTATCATTCAATTTCCTCCATCAACCTACCGGTACTGATTAAGTAAATGCACAATTCTCTCGTCAACATTCTGATTGTGCTTTGTCGTTTTTTTTTTTTTCTTCTTCTTCTTTCGATTGGAGGTCATCAATACTTCAATAATTAACAACTCGCGATTGGAATAAACATTGGACCTAACCTGCTATTCATCATGAACGATTATCAATCGCCTCTCCAATCATCATTATCGTCATCATTGTCATCACAACACTGAATCTTTAAAGCGCGGGAAAATGTGACATCGACACAGCAAACGCACACTTCATCCACCCACCCATATGCTCGCACGCCTGCATCGTAACCATGAATAATAGATAACGCTGCACCCTCCTGGCAATATAGTCTAACCTCTACTATCGTATTGAGGAGGATCCAAATGGGAGATGGAAAAATCAAGGAAATGGAAACCAAAGAATAACGAATCAATTAATATTGTTTCTCCGTGTCCTCGCGCCATTACGAAAAGAGAAAAGGAGCGGATGGGAACCGAGAAAGAGAGGGTTTGACAGCTCCGAGACAAGTCAATCTAACCCTCTCCTACCAGCCGTGTCCAGTGGCTTGGAACGGCCGGGCCTGTCATTCTAATTGCGCTGCGGCCAACTCACAATTTTTCACGCGCGTTCATCTTATCCCCTCTCGTCCTTCCCCACTTTTTCCACTCTTTTTCAAAGATAAATTTTCTTTGCCTTAAAGGGTTGATTCATGCCATCCCCAAATGGCCCGACTCGAAATAAATTGCAGAGATTTTTCTGACTGGAAGCGCGTGAAGTTGAATTCAGAAGACATAAAGTGATATAATAATATCATCATCATCCCGAGGAGGGGGGTGGGCGCTTCTGGGGGAGAAATGTATCACATATTAGTGCGGATTTTATGATGCAATTCATAAAAGCAGCTAAGATTACTTTAACTCTCCCAAATATGTATATAGAAATCAGTGAACGTATATAATTTAGAGCTGTTATACTATTTTGTTGTTCGTAATATTGCGACATCTCATACTTACTTGTCTGTACGATTTATAAGTATGTCGTTTGCAAGAATGTCATTTCCCCTGAATTCAAAGGGGCCATATCAACATGCTCTTGTCCATGTATCTGTTTTGATCATGAACTACATCATCATTGATAATCCCTTTTTAAGCATTCCATTCGCCCTTTTTATCTTAAGAGTCGATAGTGGCGGGAACGAGTAGGAGTGCATCTTTAAGTCATTTGACCTATCCCAAAAGAAAGAGCACCCGAAATTATTCCACCTCCTCGTTTTCCCTCGATTTAATCTGAAAACCGCGCGTCGTCGAGATGGGAAATATTCAGTGTCTGTCCACCCGTCACAGCTTCTGATATTTTGGAACTAATCAGTGTGGTAAAGAATTAGAATGAAAAGGGATGAACATTTATCGGCTGTTTCTTGCATCTGAAACGCGATGTTCTTTCCTCCCTTGAGCAAACGCTAGCTCCGAGGCCTTGGCAAGGGCGCGAGAGCATAGCGGAATTTGAAATCAAAGTGACTCCCCTTGTGGCGGTAAAAGAGAAGGGGGTAGATATAGAGAGATAGATGTATCGAGACAAGATGGAAATGGTGGGAGCAATCTTTATTTGACAAGCATCATCAAATAAGGTTTGATTTCGCGGTAACCAGAGCGCAAAGGGCCTGCCTCTCACGTTACACTTTCTGGTTATTATATGAGATTATTGTCTACCCTAGCCCTAGGAAATGATTGCAAGCAGGGGGTTCTGTTCACCCAGTATACCCAATTAGCAGATCTTTGCTAACACTGTCAACTACGTTTCAAAACATCATCTTCACTTGCATTATGTGATTATGCTCGCAATTAAAAACATTAACGCATTAAAGATTCAATGACCTTTCAGAAGGCAAAATCATGTGAAGAAGGAATGATGAGGATTGTTAACGTCTCGAGAAACAAGAGAGAGAGGAAGGGGGAGAAGCATGGGAGAGATGGAGAAAGAGAGAGAGAGAGAGAGAGAGGGGTGAATGTGCATGAGGCAATTATAATTCTAACGGCGCAGGAGATAAGTGGAAAGAGACAGGATTTAAATTAGATTATTTCCTTAAAGCTCAAAGCTTACCATTTGACGGGGGTGACGGGATATCATAGCTTGAAATCTCGCCTTGGAACCGGTAACCCGCCGCCTTGTTTGGGCTGACATCCCCGATGGTCAACGGCGCCAATTCTGGCCTCAGCCTCGGACTGGCCGTATTGTTGTGCAGCTTCGGGACGGTCAACGTCAGCGGCACGGTGGAAGAAGGGACATCGGCGGACGACGGCCGACCAGGGAGTGGACTACCGGCTGTGCTGGCCGGGACAGGGATGCCTGGATGACGACGAGCGTTGGTGAGGTCGGCGAGGCGTTGCTCGATGCTTAGAGTCGGACTGTGTTGCTTGGTCGGGACGGCTGCCGTCGACGAGTCGGTGAACGGGAAGGGCCGTGATGACAACTGGGGAGGTTGGACGAGGAGGTACCGATGATGAGGGTTGATGTCGCCATTGGTTGGCAATCTCAGGTCCAATGCATCTGGAAAAAGTCGTTGGAAAAATCACGATGTTAAGAACAAAGGTCTTAACATAAATATAAAAGAATACAAGTATGAAAGAAGTTCTTTCACTTTCAAACATGAGTCGCCAAATATGTCATGATATAGGTAAACTGGGTTAACTGATTGCTCAATTTCATATAACCATGTAGGTCAGATTACGATATTACCATGATTAATATCAAACAAATTCATGTTACTATACTTTCATGTTAACAGTGGATTTTTGGGAGTTTAGCCTCCGGCAGACTGATTTGACTGATGATATAGAAACATGTTTACGCTTCACTTTCCAGACCAGAATTCCTTTGACATATGAGATAGAGTCTCTAACATGACACCGGAGTATCAAGAGATAAAAAAAATTCTTTGGAGGGAACTTTTTTTTTCTTCTTCAGTATCTACCAAAAGTGTGAGGATTCCTGTGAACTAAATGACGAATCATGCCCGGTATCCAAATCCGTTCGATTGGTCCCAGGTGTTTTGAATATGATTGAGCATTCGAGGAAGATTTTCAATCTCAAATTCCCCTACGTCCACCCGTGAATGCCTCAGTCTACACGTCCCTGAAGTGCGACAACACATCGTTGGCCTTTTTCTTGTGATACCCAACAAAATTTGACAGGTGTGGGACTGGGTAGGAATGATGGTCGGTCGTCGAGCGCTCGACACAGGCGGCCTAACTCCTTGATAATTGATTAAACCAATTAATCTAGCTCGAAACCTCGCAATTATGATATTCAATCAACAGACGAGGATATATCACGGCGATAATAGGGTCATTTAAATTTCGACTCCAGGCCACAAGCCATTTTGGAATGCAACGGAGAAAGATGGGGGATGATTGTTTCAATCTTCTCTTTATTTATTCATCGTGGTTAGGATTTAGTTCCGGGCGATGCAACGACGCACACGTCCCGTCCAACATGCCAGTGATGCATCTTGCGTCCCAAAGCGGGCATACTTTATACTTTTCTAAAATTGTTATTCTTGTCTTATACCCTCTTTTCATGTCTTTACTCTTAAATTACAATATTTTTTAAAAGTGTGTTTTGGTTGCCCACCTTTTTACAGGGGGGGGGGTTATGATATTTGAAACACTCAGCAGGAATTAAGGCAACATAAACAATCTTTTATTCTTAAATTCAAACTAGAATGTCTTCGAAAAACGTGAAAGGAAAATAAAGTAACAAAATATAAAGTCTGTGCGATGTATAAAAGAATATAAATAGAATAGTTGGCGCGCAATTTATAAAGTCTTGCACGAAACCATTTTGCTAATGACTTTGATTCTGTCTTGCTTGGATGTGTCTCGTGATCCTGTAAATATACAGTTTATATTCTAACAAATATATATTATGATATATTATAACATCCAAACGTAAGGTCTTACACGAAACCGTTTTTGCTAATGACTTTGATTCGATCATGCTTGGATGTCTGCTGTGTACACATTATTCATGAGCGGAAGAGGGTTTACTAACAGGGCAGTCAGAGATCATTTACTTGAGGAGTGATTCTTCACTTTCAGAGAGGCGGAAAGAAAGCGTGCAATCGGGAGAAGAGAAGGGGAGGGTTGAGCTGAGAGGGAGGGGGGGGGGGGGGGGGGGGGGGAGGGAG
>BEXV01000165.1:208041-218614 GCA_003118195.1 Hemicentrotus pulcherrimus | reverse complement strand
GGGGGGGGGGGGTGGCACTATTCTCTCTTTGTGGATGAAATACAATAACAAGGCCATGGTTAGATAGAGGCTGAGTGCAGGAGGGGTCCTATCATCTTCTTTCCATGCACGTTGTATTTCCCAACCTCTTTCTTTCTACCATTCTCATTTTCCTTTCGTCTTTTTCTCAATAAAAAAGGATGATTGCTGGCGCGTGCCCCGCCTCTAACCTACGCCACAGCTCATCCTTTCTCCAGCCGCTCTTCTCTCGTCTTCATCCGTCACACTCGATGGCTATCCACCTATTAGTAGCAATTACCCTCAAGACTTCGTGTTTATCCACCTTTGTACACGACCCTTTATGATCCTCCCATCCATCTCTCACATACGCCGACACTTCACTATATATTATGACCCGGTTATACAGACGGACGAAACCAATTCAAGACCGACAATAGATTGAAAGGAAGAAGAAGAATAACAACAACAACAACAACGGATTGAATAAAGAGGATACGTCGTTGGACTGTGGATCACATGGTTCGCGGTTCGAGTCCCACCGTGGCACTACTGTCGTTTGGTTATTACTAATCGCCAAGTGTTCGGAGTCGGTTTGGCGGTGTGACTTGGGTATCACGTGCTTGATTCTATGTTTGCTTTGCGTCGAGCTAGGCGATCAAATTTACAAGTTTTGTGAGTGATGTGATAGAATGCACGTGTTGATCAAACCTGACATTTTCAATCTTCAAAGAATCGTCGATAATTAGGAGGTGATGCACGTGAGCAAAGTTAGTTTAACTTCAAGCTTGGATTTTAATTGGAGAGCTATATTGCCCCCCCCCCGTCATTATGATGCTTGCCAACGTCACAAAGAGTGAAAGACGAAGCGTGCTAGTAGTGTACCTACTTTTTTTATTTACTTTATAGAACAAATCAAACAACGAATTGATAGTTTGCATTGAGGTTCTGTGTATTTCACTAGTATTAAATCAAGATTTGTTAAAGCCCCCCGCCCCTTTATCGTAATGCTTGCCGACTTTACAAACGCATATCAAGCAAATGTTTTTAATTTCTTTAAACGAAAATTCATTTAAAAAACAGCGATTTGAAAGTTCGCTCAAATTCTAAGACAATATTACACTGGTGGCAGAGGAATTTCAAAGTGGGAAAATGGGGGCAAGGAAAATGTTTTGGTGGTTTGGTGGAGCCCTGAAAGGGGTCGATAATTTTCCTAGTGCTGGGTTATTTTTAGAGGTGGGTGTAATTGTCCTCGGGGGGAGGGGTAATTTTCCGGGGGGTAATTTTCCAGGGGGGTGATTGCTGGGGTTATTTTTCCAGATACGAAGAGGAACTTATTTCATTTCTAAAACTGTTTTAATTTGCTTGTTTAATCGTCTGTTTTGTTTTGTGTTTGTTATTGCTCTGGTTGTCTTTATAATGCCCAGTTCTTCTCATATAAACATTCAACAAAACAAATTCTCCGAAAGTGAGTGAGCTGGATATAGAGCATTAATTTTATTGAACCATAAGCGTTCAAAAAATTAAAACTCTCATGAAACACATTTACTGTGATATTTTCCTCGGATAATACTACTAGACAGCAATAAATAGTTATTATTATCACATTGAAAAGTGGTTTGAGGCGGTTATCCTTTCCAAGAAAAGGATAAAAGGAGAGTAAGCAATTGATATTGCGCACTATTCATGCGAAACTATTATAGTTCATGTAATTTTTAAAAATATCCCAAAGCTTCGTAAAATAAATGTCATACTTGTAGGCCGAATTGACGGTTTACTTAACAAACTATCACATTATTACGGACATTCCTCCCCTTAGGCATGTAGGTTTGCATTCATACGTTGCTATGGGAACAATACTTCGTCTTTCCAGCCGATCATCTGAAATAATGTTTAACTTTTTCTGTGTATGTGTATTCGTCCTACCGCGCTTTTACCCTTTGAGCGTGTGAATTGCAACGTCATTCGGCATCTGCGGCAATGTTTAATGTGTTTGTCTTTTCCTTTCTCCATTTTGATCGTCCTGTGTCAGTGCTTTATTGCAAAAATCTCTTAGCGTTATTGATAGATTTTTCTCTTCTCCCTCCTTTCTAACTCGCTCTATATTAAGTTTGTGTTTAGTGAGGAAAGTAAATCTACTTCTGATATAAATCACCCTAGTATGAAGCTAGATTTGAGTGAACTCGATAAGACTGACAGTTATGATTGGTCTTTTTGTTTTCAGTTGTCTTTCCCACCCTGTTTCTCAGTTTGGTTTTCTTCGTTGTCAATGCACGTGCATATTTTCCAAATGATCTCTTTCCCTTGTTTTTCACTTTTGCTTTCTTCTTGGGAACTCTTCCAAAAAGACACGTGTTGTTGGAAAAAAAATGACTGATCTAGCCTACTTCATGAACTTGAGATTGATTAAGAGAGTTATGTTAAGACAAAACAAATGAATCAATGTTTATTTATAATTTGCTTTCGTGCTTGCGATTTATTTTTCCCTCAGGGAAAAAAGTTTTGATGCAGTTAAGTAATATAGTTATGCGTTGTTCTCTTCAATGAATTTATTTGTTTTGTTCTCTCAGGTAATTCGGAGTAACGTAAACAATGTGGACTTTAATTTAATCTTATTGCATTTTTTTATAAGTTTGTTAAATAGCTTGAGATTTCTAAAAAAAACGTTCATCTAAAACGAAAAATCTAAACCCATGCATGATTATGGACATTTTTTGGTTCATTGATGAAAGAACTAACACGAGTATTAGGCCTTGTAGAGAATTATTCATTGATACAAAATATGTCGGTAGAATATTGTGCAGATAATTATGTGATTTCAACTTTTTGGAATCATATTTAATCAACTGGGTATAATAGTCATGAATTTCAGTCATTTAGGCCATTAAGAAATGGTCAACATTACCGCCAACAAACTCCGGATAGATATATAATTTTGTGATATTTTGTTTGATTGATAAATATATGAAGTTGCGAAAGGAAGTGAAAACTTCTCCATTATCAGGAATATCTTTCCAATCATGGAGCAATGGGCTGCAGTAAAACAATTACGATTTACAGCATCTTGACTTTGCATCACAGATCCAAAAAGGCAGGCCTATTATCATATTCGTTAATGTTTAGAATCAAACAATAGAAAACATTACTATTGAATTTTGTACTTTTCATTTTGACCCATACGAAATTTTATTTTCACTTGTCAGCTTTACCTTTAGTTTATTTCTCAAATATGATATTTTCAGTAGACAGCAATCAAGTCCTTCTGATCTGGATTTTGTTTAATGCTATCTCAAAAAAGGTCTGAATCTGTCTATGCCCCACGATACTTTGCGATGAAGGAAGGAAATGCATCAATGTTAAACACATTTATGATTAATTCACCGACAATATTGAGCGACAGGAAGCAATCTACGATTGGTATATCGTCGCAGAAATATATTACCTCTTAGGTAATTATTTAAAGAAATCCAGTCTAATAACCCCGTCTCCCTCCGGCTTTAAAAATGAAGATTTCCTTCCCGACGATTTATTGTGCCTCCAGATATAGCGATCATGATTCTTCGCCCGTTTCATATTTGCAACTTTCAGAACGCCCAATGCGCAAAGAGCCACTGCAAGATTTATAAAGCGCCGAGCAATTTTAACGCACCGTCGTCAAATATTTGCAGTGATGTAGTGCGCGTATGGCGCGGAAGAAGCGGTGATGATGTGAGATGCGAGGTATTATGGAGAAAGAGTTAAGTCATAAGCTGCAGTGTGAGCGATGGGAAAGGGGCAAGCTGTTGATGCCGGAGTAGCCCGGTCGGTACGAAGAAGACGGCGATAATCAATTCTTGCTGGTTGGTTAAAATACATTCACGCCGGAATGGCTTCTGCAGAAGAAAAAGAGAGAGAAAAAAAGGCACGTTTTCGTTGACAGGGGTTCATAGCAGACGACAGGAATTATTGTAGTTCTTTTTTTTTAAACCCCGCCAATAAAGGGAAAATGAAGTTATATGACACATGAACTAATTACCCTCAATAAAATCCAGCGACTGTCCTTCAAAATTTGCTGTCTGGATTGAAACACACACACACACACACACACACACACACACACACACACACATATATATATATATATATATATATATATATTATATCACTCAATGTTCAAGATTAGAAGAATATTTATGTTTCATAAATTACTTTGCTATACTGGAATTAAGTAGATTATTAAAGTTTTTCGATGGAAATGTTTTTTTTGATGATGATTGTTATACCCGAGTACTAAGAAATCATGTGTAATCATGCTTGTAAGTAAACAACCGGGGACCGACTTTGCCATGACGATTAAGGCATTAACAAAGGACTATAAATCGAGTGCACTGACGTTGTTTCGAACCTGGGACCTCCCGGTTTCGAGACCTCTGCTCTACCACTAAGCCCTCTGTCGTTGACGAAAAGAACTGGATGTTATCCATCTACCATTATCTTGGTTGACCAAGAGGTTACTCGTTGTCCACTACCTCAAACGATTATTTTAACAACACCTCCTGAATACATAAATGATGAATATTTTGTTGATGTTTCCTTTCTTTACTTCCTTATCATTTTTTTTATATTTTTAATTTTGATAATGTGTATACTTGTTAAGGAGTCATTTTAATAACCCAATTAGTGTTGTTCATGACCCCGCCACTATTATTCATTTGTATATGTTATTGATTGGTAAAATGTTTTGAAAGTGGAAATAAATTGAACCTAAACTTGAACTTATAAAGTGTGAGAATATTTCTCGACGAACTTAATGCGAACATGAATTCTATGGGCAATACCATATGGTAATTTAATTGACCATGAATTGATTTCTCTAAAGCCTTTGTTACTTTGCTCGTAATTTCATGTAAATAGTACGAATAGCTAAAAACACGATCGGAAATACTGGATTAAAATCACCTCAAGTGCAATTTCAATAACGCATTGACATCTCATAATTATACATCATGTACGGATTAAATAATACTTCATTGTAATGTTTCCAAATTCAAAAAGTGCTCTTGATATTGCTTTAAATTGATTCTCGAAAGTTTTGCGACCGTGTTAAAAACTCTCTGTTCCACTATTTTAGGCTTGTTTTGATGTGTTTTCAATTTGTAGCCTATAATTTTGTTTGATTACTCTTGCTCTATTGAACTACACGATTCATTATGGCTTATATATCTTATTTTATTAAAATTATTGAACATTCTAACGTTTATTGTAATGTTTAAAAAAAAAAACAATCAGTTATTGGTCAATTAAACAACTCATAAACCATCGATTTATTAATGCATAATTTTGTTAATTCATTGACTAACCAATTTATCAATCAAACAGCTAGCCATTCTATCGAACAAGTCGATTATTATATCTGTTTTTCGATTTGATAGTATAAAATTGTATAACTTCACATCTGGTTTTGGTGCATGTATCTTAGTATAAATAGATTGTATATTGGCATGAACAGTGTTTGTCCATTTTCGTATAGTATACACATGATAAACTAGCTTTGAATATGTTAAAGATAAAGACCAATCATAGCCATGCGATTGCAGTGTGAAAGAAACGTTGTGGAATCGATCATAAAAGGTTGATCATCTAGCATATAAGTATTGGTGTGTACTAAGGTTCTGAAATCATCAAAATGATAAGAAATTTGTCCCAGTCTTGACAAAGTTACAAGCACTGTACACAGAAAGATTTATATGGACTACCCCCACACGTGTGCGACACCTGCGTTATATCTATCAGGTCCAAATAGATATAATAATTTACCAAATATATCGATTAGTAGGTGGTTTCTCGGCAAAATTAGTATCATTACGTATTTGTCAAAACATATTCTTTCACATGATTGGTTATAAGAGCTTCCATTTCATTTTTTGAGAGGGGGCATTTCCAAAACTGGTCTTTACCTTTAATTATCACGTTATAACCCAGTTTAGATACATATTTTAGCATATAGATACTTTGTACTTAATACAAGAGTTACTTTTCACGTCATTATTTAGCGTTGATGATAATGCATTAATAAATTACCTGGTTTAGATGTTAAAAAAGAAAAGGGGAAAAAAGAACATATTCAAAGTACTCTATTTGTACTTCTATGTAATAAACTTTTAAAGCTTTTCATTTTCTGCAATCCTCATTTCGAGTAAACATAATAATTTCAGCGATTTTAATCACTTTATAATTCACTTCAATTAAGCCACCTGCCTATGTAATTCTGTTTGATCGTCGGGGAAAGCTTTCCCCGAATATAAAATCTTCAGCGCTCTTGCTTTCTTATTGTGCTTGAGAGCTCCCAGACGATTTCTAATGTTGCCAAATAAACAATAGAAGTTCTGCTTGAACATTTATAATTGATCTGGCCTTTTTCACCTCTGCAGAATTATTGCTCGTATTCATGGATGTTAGTCGGGAAACAAAAGCCATCGAATGGCAGCACCATTCAGCTGGCGTTTGCATCGGGTAGAGGGACGCGACATAGCCTATCAGAGCCCGGTCCATTGGGACGGCAGCTACGCGGACGGCGCAAAAAATATGAGCGTCTAATTTTACGCTGAATTTATATTCTATTGTTTTCCGACAATGCTTACCAGTTCACCCCCAAGCACGTTGTTTCAGCTTGTTACTTTTCATAAGAATTCTTAATTATGTCTTTAAAGTGATGAATTCGTTTATTGGAATATCGTGTGGAGATAATGAATAAATTTCGAGCAGAGGGAAAAGTTTAAAATGTCTTCAATTAAAACAGATAAAGGTTGACATGCGCATAGATCTTAAATGTCTGAATATTTAGAGATTTTTAAGTGATATGATAATCGTTCATTGCCAGTGGAATAAAATTTTTTAAAAATAATTTCCTTTTCTTTAAAGGTAAAGACCAGTTATGGTCATGCGATTGCATTGTGAAAGAAACGTTGTGGAATCGATCAGAAAAGGTTGATCATCTAGCATCTGCAAGGTTCTGGAATCATCAAAATGATAAGAAATTTGGCCCATTGTTCGTAAAGTTACAAGCACTATACACAGAAAGATGTATATGGGACTACCCTGTATCTCTCACAGACCATGAGAGAAACAAATTTACCAAATATATGAATTAGTAGGCGGTTTCTCGGCAAATTTGTTATCATCATGTATTAGTCAAAACATGTTCTTTCACATGATTGGTAATGAGAGCTTCCATTTCATTTTTTGAAATTGGGGCGTTTCCAATACTGGTCTTTACCTTTAAAATCAGATGGTGTAGGCAAAACAAATGTTGAAAAGGAAAATAACTAAATGCCTATTATTGTCAAGCTGTATTTTTTTTAAAGAAACAATAATGTTTGCCCTTATTCCTTCCATGCTGTTGATAACATTTTCCATTAATTCTGCATCGTCCCCAATCCCCTAAAAAAAAGAGAAGAAGAAGACGAACCACAACAAATGATTGAATAGACCAATCTTTAAAATATGAAACAAAGTCAGAGTACGACAAACACAAAGATTTCTTTTTGGAAGTAAACATAGATAACATTGATCGATAAAAATCAGATAATAGATTATGATGTCGAGCTCGGAAAATGTGTATTCTGTCATCGGCATCGCCAATATCGAGTCTTTACGGGAAAAGGTCTATTTTAATAGCTTACACAGAAAACGATAATTTATAGATGGGAATTGTGAATGCGACAGTCGTCGTCATCCTTGTCATCGTCAACATCGTCATCGTTATCAAGTTTAAACGATTGATGATCACTGAAGGCTTCAACATCTTGCACTATTATTGTAATACGTTTATCTTAACTAAATATTTTGATTCGTGATAATATTACTACCAACAACATCATCATGATCGTACCCATCGTTGAAGACCTATCAATACAAACATAGACATTATCATCATCATCATCATCATCATTATACTCAACATCGTAATCATCATCATCAACATCGTCATCATAATGGTCATCATTATCATTAACATCATAATAATCATCACCATCATCTTCATTACTATTGTCATTTTCAATAATCAAAATCACCATCAATTTTTGTCATCATTATCAGGAGCATTCCCCCTCTTTCTCCTCCTCCTTCTCCTCCACCCTTCTTCCCCCTTCTCCTCCTCCTCCTCTCCCTCGTCCTCCCCTCCTCCCCTTCCTCCTCCTCCACCCCCTTCTCCTCCAACCCTTTCCCCCCTCCTCCTCCACCCCTTCTTCCCCCTCCTCCTCCACCCCTTCTTTCCCGTCCTCCTCCTCCCCTCCTCATACCCCTCCTCTTCCTCATTACCATTGACTATGTCGTCGTGGGCGTCATCATCATCATTAACATATTCATCTGCATCATAATTGAAGTTCATATTATTGATGTGAACTATATGTTTATCATTACCTCTACTTTATTTAAACTTTGATGCATGCTAGCATTTCATTACATAATATTGATAACCACATTGTAAATCTAGCTTGCTCGATTCTATTCTATGTCTATTTATCAAAACAAATTATTCGTACTGACTCACCAGGTAACACTTCCGCCGGAAATATCGTTAGCATGTGGCTAGTTCGACCCATTCTTAATTTCTTTTCTCATTTTTTATTGTTGGTTGTTGTCAAGAATTAAAAGTTAAATCGCGTTGTGAAAAGGCACGAGGCAAGCATAGGGTACTAACACCGCAGCGCGTGCCGACCACTCGCCCGATCGATGTCTCCAGGAAACCGCTCGGGGTGATCGCAAGCCGAGGGGGCGGATGCCAAGACAGAAAACCACATCATTATTTAGGTGTACAAAAGGGAAAATAGGTGACGGGAAAAAACAGAAGCTATCCATATAAAGCAAAATATATCAGCTTTCACACTGATTTGTGCAACCCGTCAATTTTAGTCATGTCTATTTGTTTGTAAGAAGTTGTGTCTTCTAAACCAAATAGATAGATAGGGAAGAGAAATATTTCATTAAATATTATATAGATTTAAACAAAGTCATAATGATATATCTAATCCTTAAAATAATTTTTTTGATGACTTTTTAACCAGTAAAGATTAATCGTAGGCACTATAAATATTTACCTACACTCCGTGTGTATTTAAATGAATTAAAAGGAAAACGACTTATTACGAACCATGGTTGCACTGGGGCTTTTCACCAGCTTTTGAAAAGACCCACCAAACTTTATGGCCCGTGTGATTTAATAGAATGAAACGCGTCATCCATCTCAACATTTCGAGCTATAACGCCTAATGCATCATCTGTTTTAAAGTGTCTAAAATGAATGTCTCGAAATTAATGTTTAGCAATCCTTTATGCATTGAGAATCAGCAAGCTAAATCAATAGTATTGATCATGGTTCATGATCATGAATTGGAGTATCATAATCAACCTTCATTTTGCAATGTTATGCTTTCCTAAAATAATTTTGTCTTCTGCAAAGGAGGAGAACTTACTATAAGTGCAAGTTGATAACATAGTGTGTTCATGCGATGATGTTATACAAATCCCACATTATTTTGACGGAGAAATAAATTACATAAACATGAAACACTAATGGATAGAAGAAAAAGTGTTAGAATGATATAAATAATGCCTTTTGCTTTTCAACCCTCGGATGTGTATAATGATGATGATGGTGATGTTGGTGATGATGATGTTGGTGATGATGATGATGATGTTGGTGATGATGATAATGGTGATTGTGATGATGGTGCTGGTGATGTTTGTAATGATGATGTTGGTGATAATGATGATAATGGTGATGGTGATGATGATGATGATGGTGATGGTGATGATGAAGGTGATGATGATGATGGTGATGGTGATGATGATGATGATGATGATGATAGTGATGTACGGCAATGATAAACGAAATTTGAACCCCATGAAAGTAATGTTTCACCCTAAAAGCTTCAAATTTAAACCAAACAATTTTGAACCAAAACTTAACATCAGGGATGCTCTTGCGTGCTTGTCAATGTACAATACGGTGGAGTTGAATCTTCTAACCGTTTCCTTTTATTCACTCCAATGAGTTCGGATATTTCTAATTGTGTGTAACCAATGAATGTCGTGGTTTAGCCAACCATAGTAATTAATAACCGTGACGTCGCTGTTAAGGCCGATGCATACGAGGCATCGTTTACCTGACGCATGATAGCGTCAGAGAATGGTGTTACATTTTGATGCGTCATTTGAGAGTGATATACAGCGATGTAAATACAAAATACACAGTGCATCCATTGCGTCTAAGTAATGGCGCATGCGCTAATTTTGTCATGATTGTTATGCTTGATTAACATGATTAATAACACTATCAAACTGACGCATCGTGTGAGGACGTTTTCTATCCAAACATTGTCAGGTGATACGTTACTATAACATGATAATCCATACATGTTTACACGCAGGGAAGTCTCATCAGCATCACTGCTGTTCTGGGCCCAGTAATTTACAATTACCCATGTACACCTGGGTGGAGAGTGGCAAATGTGGATTGATAACTAGCTAAGGGAAAATAGTGCCGGGCTGAGTTCCGAACCTTCAAACGTTGGATTGAGAATCAAGTAAATGA
>BEXV01000165.1:173372-186410 GCA_003118195.1 Hemicentrotus pulcherrimus | reverse complement strand
CATGTACATCATTCTGTGTACAGTGCTTGTAACTTTGCCAAGATTTGGCCAAATTTCTTATCATTTTGATGATTCCAGAAGCTTGCAATACACACAAATACTTATATACTAGATGATCAACCTTTTCTGATAGATTCCACACCGTTTCTTTCACGATGCAATTCCATGACGAGAACTCAACTTTATCTTTAACATTCCTTGCCAATTCGATATAGGGAAGAATAAAGAACAATTGAGGCTTTGAATTGGGAAGGACAAATTAAAGAAACCAAACTTACATTGTATCTTAGATTAGTGGACAATACGTAATTAAACATTTTAGGGGAAAATTATGATATTAAACTTTTAGTTGTGTAGCAAATTACTTATGTGGCGATTGCTATTCCAGTGCCGCATTCTGTTAAATAAATTTAAAAGGTAATTTTTTCATTTTATAGAGGTCTATAAGAAAGAGAAAATAAAAAAAAATGTATGCTTGAATAAAATGAATAAAGGGGGGTTTAAGTATGGTTTATTTACAGGCAAAAGTCGGTTCTCTGAGACTTTCTTAGATAAGGAGCTTTTTGACGATGAGAAAGCTACCTTGGACAATTTATTTTATTGGTGTTTCAGTTTAATTGTAATAACAGAGACATGGACCTATATGATACCTCATTTTACTTTGGTTTACGTTGTACTTAGTCAGAATTGTTATATGTAAATACACCCATGGTTACAATATCGAAAATTAAATATTATTGAATAATAGTAAAATTACTTTTGATAACCAGGTATTGCCTTTTAAGTCATGAGAAAAAGTTGGGAATTTAATTTAAAACATATTTTTAGTCTAGGACATTGGAATGATGTGGATTTCAGGTGTCAAAAATATAATTCTCCAAAACTGTTTTCTTTATAATTTTCTAAGGTGAAGAAAGCCTTTCCAAAATTGTGGGTTTATCCATTACGTAATGGTTTGTATCAAATATATCACTCTAAATTATACACAAATATCAACTGTTGATGATATTTGATATTTTAAATATGAAGGCTACACGCTTCTACTTATTTTTTCGTGCAAAAAAAAAAGTCTTTTGTATACAATGCTTGGCAGCAACGTTTAGTATTGACCTCCGATTTTAATTGGAATCCGGTACACGTATTAATGTTTAAGTACAATGCTATATGAGATAACAGAATCAAACATTATAATTTTAAACTTTTGCGTATGTTTTAACCGTCAAATTATAACCTTTAATGGAAAAATAAAAAATGATTATGAAGTTAGGGTATGAATAATGTAGTTGTTAACTGTATGTCAAATTCCTCCCACAAGCGATTTCAATTGTGACGTCATTAGACGTCGCTTTCTTCCCCACAAAACAACTCTTATAGCATATTCTTCCATCACACCGTACTCCCACAAAGCACTGCCTGCACACCCCTCTCAAAGATGCGCGAACGGGTGCAATACGAACCAACCTGTGGAAGTATTGTTAGATTCTGATACTTTGTCATGCCCTTTTCACTGATTGCATTTTCTGTCATTCTCACGTGGAATCCGGTAGGGTGGCTAATAGGGTGATAGTAATCATACAAATCATTCTTTCATGAACTCATCGTTAGCCCAATCAGTAAAGACAGCGTGATGCTATTACTTTGGAGTTGACGTGAGGGTTCAAATCTCAGTTTATTTAGTTTTTTGCCTTTATAAAATGAGGCAAAGCGATAAATAATTAAAGTCCAATTGTCCAACCTCTTTGCAAGCTTTCCTGGCTTGTTCTGTATGAAAACGAGTTCATACTGGAATCTGGGCTCACCGTGGTACGAAAAAATAAGACCGGTGCGGCATTTTGTGGGAGGGGGGATGGGTGTGTTCGTTTCCATTATTATTTGCCATGCACCCTTTTTTGGTTCGTCATAATAATAATAATAATATATGTGTAATAAGATACTTCTATCATGCAAATTGTATACTGCCTCTCACTTTGGGAAAGGTGATATTGTTGCTTGTCAAAGATTTTTACGGCTTGTTTCCATGACAAAATTATCTTGCGCCGCACCTACTCTACTCTACTTTACACATTTTCCCCTCTCTTTTCTCTAGGGATAGTTGATGCCCGGGTACAAGAACTGACGCTTCTACCTCGGTGTGGCATACCAGATGTACTTTCTTTCTCAGTTGGCTGGTTCCGGTGGTACGACCTCAACTTGACCTATCGTTTTGTTGAACTTCACGATAGCATGCCTTTGAGTCGTCAAATCATCGGTGATGTCGTCCGCAATGCAATGCAGGTTTGTCAAGTCTTGCGGGTGAGGGATACACCTCCTCTAGAGATATAAATATTTCCAATTTTTGTCATCAATCCTGTATATTTGGGCTTTGGAAGGTGGAAATTCGGCTAATTTCCGTCTCCTTATCAGGCACGTAGCCAGAGTTGATGTTTGGGGGGGGGGGCATATACATGTAATTGATCGAGGTCTAAAAAGTTGCCCCCCACCCCATGCCCCCCTCCCCCTCTCCCCAGTGTCTACGTGCCTGCTCCTTATATAAAATATTCATTATTATTATCGATGAGTTTTTTAAAACTTATAGGACCCGGACCATTCGTATCAAAACAAAACATCACACACCTACAGTCGTGGTTGGAGTTCCAACTGCAGTTTTTAATGTCTTTACTACATTAGCCATTCTCTACCCAGGGGGCATGTAGTAAATGGCTCGATATCTGGTCGGAGGTTATTCTTTTAATATTTTCAGCATCTTAGGGCAGATTGGCTGAAGACTGTAATAGTAATACTTTGTAGATGTCTTGTGATGGATATCTGCACGTCATCATCATCATCATCATCGTCAATTTATCATCTTCAATATTCGTCAATATCATTATCAATCATTCCTACAGCTTTGGATGGACGTCACATCATTAATATTGTGCGAGGTGGCTGATCAGGACACCGATGCCGACATTCATATTCGTCATGTCGTGGGGGAGCACGGTGATGGTATCTCTTTCGATGGGCCAGGCGGCATCCTCGCTCACGCTTTCCTACCGACCCACGGCGAGATCCATTTCGACGCCGACGAAAATTGGACAATGGGAATAGCTGATGGTAAGTTGTATAAAGTTTTGTCTATACACAACCATATTTTGTCCTTGACTTATTATGAATAAAATAAGAAGAAAGTCTCTTCGGATATTCCTGGACCGACCCCTTGATTTGAGATATTGTTTATGTTGGTGTGCTAAGAAACACTGAGATATCTCATTTCATTTCATTTAAATTATTCATCTGGCAATTTCTATTGATATTTACTAATTTAGATTGACTGTAAATGTGCTTTACCATTTCAAAATCGTTTATAATTTCGTGTTTTTAATAATAGGAACAAGATGGAAACATGTATATACATGTATTACTAACCTTTACGGAGATAAGGCCCAGTCGGCCACATATTATCAGTGACATTATTACCCAGTCAAACCGATGACACTAGCTCTATTGTACGACTTTTTGAACGGAGGTTAGATAGATTAATTACTAAAATCATTCTAGCAACAGTAATTGAAATTGTATTCGTTCGAAATAATATATACATATTTAATTTGTATTTTGATAATCGCTTTTGCAGGAATCGACTATCTACAAGTCGTTGTCCATGAAATCGGGCATGCTCTGGGCTTGTTGCACTCCGGCGTTGAGGGCTCTATCATGTACCCTTTCTATCAATTCCGTCCTCAAGTTGAGCTCCATCAAGATGACATTCAGGGAATTCAACTGATGTATGGTAAGGTTATGTTTTATTTGAAATCTTTATTACAATTAAGAACAAAGAAATTGTTAAAGTAATATAATGTTGCCATTAGTCATTTTTTATTAAAAATCGTTTATTTTTGTATGTAGAAATAAATGCCAATAATTTCCAAGTTTTCAAAAAGTAAACAGTTCAATAGCATGTGGGTTATTAAGTCTTTAAAATGCCCGAAGTAGCGTGAGGTCCAATCATCAGTTTCAATTCGTGTATTTTGATTTGTGGAGGGTGTTTGAGCACCCTATACCCCTTCATCCACAAAGCCCCGATTTCTAATTTGTTTCCTCCTGCCACAATATAATGCTTGACATGATAATGGTTAGTTCTCTTTTTTGCATTACAGTAGATTTGCTTGTGACCCATGAAAATATCTTTTATTTTAAAGGGATGGGGCAGAAAGGTCCATTGAGGCGTATTGAGGTCACCATATCACATGATTATTGAAGGGTGTGGTTCTTAAAAAAGACGACAGAATAACTATTTCACTGAAGATTCCAACTGTTGCTGTTATGGTTCTTGGGATTTTTCGGTGAAGATGTTTATTTATGTTATTGATTAAAACCGAATGTACTTTTTAAATATTACTTTCTCTTTTTTTGACACCCTACTTAGGAACACCCACTGATCTTCCAGAAGAAGTAAGAGATCAAAGATGTCCATATATTGAAATGGGTAGCTCGATTACCGAAATAATAAGCACTCCAAACCACATCGAAGAAGAAAGACCTTCTACCACCATGGTTTCCGAACTGGAAACGACAGACCTTGGGGTGACTACATCGTCATCAAAACCGATAGTATCTTTAACTTCAGCGACAACAATGGTCATCACAAATTTGGAAACAACATTACCTACAACAAGTACCAGTTCCTGTACAACTTCTCCTGTCATCAAGTCTTTAATAGCAGTTATAACAGTATCAGAAAGAACTAGTGCTTCTATAGAATCATCACCACCATCACTACCATCACCTTCATCATCTCAATCGTCACCACCACGACCGTCATCATCTTCCTCATTACTGTCATCATCATCAACAGAAACAACATCGTCGACTCCACCACCACCACCATCGTCGCCATCATCATTACCGTCATCATGGTCACCTCCTCTCAACTCTTTAACTCCAACTGTAGCAGGGAGAGGAGAAACTGAAACATCATCAGCAAAAGAATCAACAACATTCACTGAAACAGGAACGATGGTAGGAACAACACAATCAGAGACGGTGGCAGCAAACACATTTCGTCAAAACAGCAACACAGATTTTACTGACGTCATTCAAACTGTTCCATCAACGACCAAGGAGTCGATACCAGTGGCGCCGGTGGTTTTAGACAATCATCGATTAGGATTTAGTGGTAACAGAAACTCTGGAAATTCAATGCATAATGCACAAATGTGGAGTTTGTTAGTATTGATATTTTATCTGGTTTAAATACAATATAGTTAACAACTAAATTTGTAACACCCTAAGCACGTTTTGCTTTTTGTTTTTGTTTAAAGTATGTGAATAATAGATTTGTCCCGGTCTATGTTTCTTGAGAATGTGACCGATTATAGCTTACATTTAAACGTTTTAACAAAAAACAGATGTTCTAAGCTATTGATATATATATATGTATCAATTAATATGCAAAATATGTATTGTATCCTTCGCAAGGGGAGCACAGTGCCCCACTTTTTCAAGTAGCCCCAAAGTGCCCCCTTTAGGCCTACTTAAGGAAATACATATTTTACCCGTTTAATTCCAATGCCCCCTTTTCTTTTTAATGAGTGCCCCCTTTCCCCCTTTTATGAGAGCTCCCCCATCTTATAAGTGCCCCTTTTCACCTCTGATGAATGCCCCTTTTCAAGTGTGAGAAATGCTGCTTTCCCTTTCTAATAAATGTCCTTTCCCCTTCTGATAAGTGCCTCTTATACTTTGTCAAACGTGCCCGATCCCCTTCTTACAAATGCACTTTGTCACCTCTGGGCCCCCATTTCACAAAACTTGTGACTAGTGACACGTGACAGTTTTAGTCGTATTGCTAGTAAACTCTTTGTTTCTGATTGGTTTTTGTAAAACAGCCTCTGAGGAACAAATACTTCAACAAGCTCTGCTTCTAGTTAGTTTCTCTTTTATCGGGCCATTACTATTATATTTGTCTTGTTGATTGTTCATTTTTTTGTAATATACTTATGCATTGTATGTTGTTTTGCATGAGAAATAAAATCATTCGAGTCTTAAAAATCATTTGAATCTTGTTATCATCAGATTTGTCACAGATAATGTTTTGGTTATTTGTCATTGAAAAAAGTCTTCATGACCACCAGGCATCTCTTTTTCTTCAATAGCATCGTAATCACAACCACTCTCCTTCTCTATCATCCCCATTATATTTAACCTCTTCTCATCATCATCATTTTAATCATGACCACCGCCCTCCTCGTCAACCCAACCTCTCTCTCTTGTTGCCATTATCCCAAAGATCACCCACCTCCTCCTCCTCCTCCTTCTCATAATCAACATCCTCCAACCTGGTGACCATCTTTCTCCTCATTCTAATAATTGCCCTCCTCTTCCTTATCGACTTAATTTATGCCTATTATTTCACTATCCTTTTAATCGCTATTTCACCGATTTGATTCTCATACCTTTGTGAGATCATTGTGGTCTTTAAAGCAGCCATTATGATGTTGAACATTGACCTAAAAAATATCTTACAAACACCAAAAAAACCGTCTCAAATTCATTTTGTTGTTGTTGTCATGTTTCCATTTTATTTTGTAGAGATGCATAACAATNAAAAAAAAACAGAAGCACTGAATGCATCATTAGACATATATTACACATTTCGTCTTATAAAAAAAGATATATCAAACTACTACACAACTCCCACAGAATAAATAGATGTTACACATATTTCCCCATTACCATATAAATTTGAATTTTGTAGCTTGGCATTAGATACAAATTAACATTGGTGATTTCTTTTCCTCCCAAGGCAGAAGTCTGATGTAATAATATATATAACGATCTTGCATTCAATTCATATTCTTAGACAATGCTTTAGAAGGTTCCTTCCAAGATAACATGAGATGTACCTCAGCAGTAGTATAAAACAAGTACAACATAATGACATGAGAGAACGCATGATATATAAACGTGTGAGGTAATTTTTTAGTGTTTAGGATATGACTATCGGTGGTCTCTGAATTCCTCCATTTCTCTCCTTTTGTAACGTACAAGTGGAAAAAGAAAGAAAGATTTTTTTTTTACATTTTTCATCAATTTAGGCTTATTGTGACCCTACTTTATTGTAAAACTGTGATAGAGCAAGTTTCATTAAAAAAATGAAAACAAAATCACACTTTTGGACAAAAACTTTAAAGGGTTCGTTAATCGCGTTTCATCAATTTGGGCTGAAAATCGAATTTTTCCATTGGGTCTATATACTTTAAACTGTCAAGAAAGGGTCTTCAGGGCACATTTCTTGGATCTTCAGAAAGAACCCACCTTTGACAAAAACTGCAAGGCGTTAGTGCATCATTTTTGGGTGGAAAATAGAAAAAAAATAAAATCATGAAATACAATTAGAAATGTATCTTGTCCATTCCCTTAAAATGGAATACACTGAATTGTTTCAATCATCATTAAATCAACATACACTTTGGATGATATGAAAATATTACCACTAGACCTGGTGGGTGTTTCACAAATATTATAAGTCAAACTTATCTCTAAGTTGGACTTAACAGTTATGGAAAGCCGTTAGCACCTTTAAAAATAGTTTATAAAATCTATCTTAAAAGGCATAAAATGTTGATTCAAATGATTCATACTTTCTGTTATCGAGGAGATGTCATGTTCTTGATGTGGAATTTATGAAAAGTCTAAAATACTTCAATTTTTGCTTTTGAAAATATTTCATTTTTAGGCTACAAATGGCTCTCCATAATTTTTAAGTCCAACTAAGAGTTAAGTTCGACTTTGGATCTTTGTGAAACAACCCCCAGAATATACTTCTGACAAGTCCTGTGCCATTGTGTTCTGAATGCCTATGTGCAGATAACCAAGAATCCAATATATCTTACCTGTATAATCTATACCTTAAGACCTGTATTCTCTTATATCCCTAGGGATTAGTAGTAGGACAAATTAGTTTCCATAATTTGAAATCTTTTCCATCTGTCCCTTCTTTCAAAATTATATTCAGTAAAACAAAAGTCTCACTAGCTTCATCTCCAGTGTTTTGTGAGGTAGAAAAGCATGTTAAATAAGGCTATAACCAATAACAATGGGTTATACTAGATATCATATCATGGAAAACAACTAACACTATCATGGCTCCAAGCAATAATACTAACATCAGGATAGTTGTTTCTGAAACATATAATTCAGTAAATTCATCAAGATAACAATAAATAGCTACATTCATTATTATTATTAGTGAATAATCATTTATCACATGAATTATGTAAAAGCCATTGCTAATCTTACAAAGACTACTTTAATTAATACACTCCTCATCCGAATGGTTGATTTCAGTAACATTTTGGAGGGCCAAAAGTTGCAGTAACACTTGGACCTAAAACCTAGCCTAAGCTAAGTGCCACATGAGGCCAGTATATTTCTCCTTCTCCTTGATTCTCATACTGGTGATACGGAATGGGACAGGGCTATCCTGAGGCAATCAAGAGCAACCATTACATTAACATTTTACAATTCCAAATATTTCCTTTTGACTGCCAAGGGGCCATCATGGCACTAGGTGTCATTTTCCTGTAGCCCGATGTTGTGCTACATGGCTGTTACATGTAGACTAGGTGTCCTCAAACAGGAGATGATGCCAAATTTGTATGAGGGTCTAGCATGGCTGTTTGTGTTTGCTGCACCATATTGTTGAGAAACCTTCTGACCCTATGTAGCACTTATAGTTTATAGGCTTTAGGTGAAAGTCTAATGGCAACAATAAACTACTTGTGGACATTATTCTAGTTACTTATCTCCTATAAGCTATAAGGAGATATCGCAAATCAAGATGTTACCAAATTCTGCTGATATCAAATACATTGAAGCAGTCAAAGAACAATATCCAGCATCAACTACCAGAAAGCAGAACATTTGGTGTGCACACAAAGCACCAATATACACCTTACTGTCTACTCCATTATTAATTAAAAGGTCAAGATAGTTACATCAATAAACTTCAACATTAAAGAGCTTTAGAAAGTCTGCACAAGCTCATGCCTTACATGTAGAGCTTACAAATGGACAATTACAAGATATTTTGTCCCAAAAGTTGCCATATAAGCACATCTCAGCATTTGATGAATGTATGAAGTCAACAGTTCTACTGGAGCTTGGATGAGACAAACTATAAAATAAACGATGACTCTGATGTAAATATGTGTTCATCATTCCACTTGGTAATGTACAGGACACCAAATGACCAAATATCTTGAACTTGCCAAGATCTGAATGCAAGCACACAATTTTCCCTGTAACTTGATGTTGAATATGTACATATTTGGGGGCATGTGGTCCCAATAGTGTGTACAAAATGGAAACTCCACAAACTTCAATATCAGCCAAGTTTCACATAATACAGACATGCTTTTAGAAGAATAAAATACTGTCCAGTTTAGGTTTAAGATCACTGAAATGTCATTTAGAGACTGAAAACTCTAAGCTTCACAATAGATGTATGAATTCAGTGCGGATCATTCAGAAATGTATGTATGTAATGACTATTAGAATCTTTGCAACCATGACTGTTCTTGAAAATAAACACACTATCTCTGTGTAACAACCATTGGTTCAGAACTTCACTTTTCTTGAAGTGATTCCTACAAAAATTCTTCTTTATCAAAAAACAAAAAAGAATTAGCACAATCAAAACAATTCAAAGAGATATCGACATACAAGTAGACAATATGAACATTCATGCACAAATATGTTACATTTACATATATAATATTTCATGGCATGAGTCATACAAAAGGCACATAGTAATACTGTACAGAACTGTCATTTTCTGTCTTTTTACAAAAAGGCATAGTTCCTTTTGCTTGTGTTAGAATCTATGTACATTTTTTCTCAATAAGTCACTGTTCAAAGTTCAAAGTTTGAGTACGGTAATGCAAATACAGTACAATCGTTGGATTGAAGTCACTTTAGAAGTTAAGAAATATCATATCAATATGATAAATTAGTAATTTTGTACAAGATTAAAATCATACAACATGTTAGATAGTGTGAGATACATTGTAAGTGCATTCGGTAATACATAGAGTTTTCCCTCTTAATTCAATAAAATTTCTGATAAAAAGTCGAGTATGTTGAGTACTGAATTTCAAATATACAAATAAGACATACACCTGTGCAACATCATCAAAAAAGAATTGTCATTGATCAAGATTCCCCAAGTCCTCATACAAGTTACAATTAGGTTATTTATTAGGTTAGTAGTCTATGGTTAAAATTGGTATCAAATTAGTATTGTATACAATGCAAATGTGGAGCTCTATGCATGATCTAAATGTGGGGTATGTGTGCGTGCGTGTGTGTGTGTGGGGGGGGGGGCAGGATAATTTTTTTTTTACAGGCGAAGCATTCATCGCGCTTTAAAAAAAAACATGAAAACAAATGATTTTGAAACATACTGCACAGTCGAGCGATTTTAAAAAATGTCCACATATAAACGTAGAGCCAAGATGTATGTCTATGATTGAATGTGCTGCACAGTTTTTTTTTTGGGGGGGGAGGGGGGGGGCATCGGAATGTTTTTTAGAGATGGAGCAGTTTTTACATTTCTACCTTGTACATGTATATGTGAGAGAAGAAATTAGGGGAAATATTGAGATATTGCAATGCAACCCGAGATTGTAGCACTGTACGTCTTTTAGAAAGTTATGTAGAACTGGTTAAGACATTTAAGTAATGTAGAAGGGGTTGGGGGCTGTTCCTATGTAAAGCACCTGGGTGGGGAGAGTTAGGTCTGATTGAAATGCCTCATCAAAGGGGTGCAAGGCTACAGCAGGAATTATAAATTTATCTGTAGTGTCTTTATAGGGTAAAAAAAGCAAGTAAGGGACTACAATTACTGCAGGGTGATCAAAATTTATAATGAAATGGTTGGCAAAATCAGATGGAAATTATATCTTGAAATCAAAAGAAATATTCCTCCATCACAGATGAAAAACTTGAAGGTCCTGACTTCATAGCAAGATGATGTCAACATCAATCTGAAAGAGCTTTATTACTATTAAAAGAAATATTCACAAATATAACAATTGTTTCGAAACAAATCAGTTTAGATTATCTCAAAATCTGAAATTTGCACAATAAGACGTGTAAAGTCCAGAAAAGATAATAATAACATACAATCCCCCCTCCCCCCCACACGAAGATCTGTCATCCTACATCTATGTGTAGTGAGATCATTTTTGCCATCATGGTTGTTTGTTTCTTGTATAAAATGCAGGCATTTTCATGATGACACACGAGTATTAGATTCTTCATTTTTCCAAAAGCTTGATGTTTTTTAAAATGATGTTGTTGATTTTGCCTTTACCCAATTTCCTCATCAAACCATTATCCTCTATTAACTCTATTGTAGAGATTAGACTAGAATTTGCAAGATTAAAAAAAGTTCCAGCACAAGTACTCAATCAAAGAATCCTTTAGAGAATCAGTCATGGGTTCTTTTCAAAAGAAAATAATTTCATTCATGGTTTGATTGCCCCCTGTTAGCTTCTAATACAAACCCAAACTGTTACCTTTACTAACCAATAATTTGCTGCACAGGGCCCCATTTAGTTATTACTAACAAGTTGTAAAAAAAAAAAAAACGGTGACAAGCTACCGAAATCATAACATTTCATGATCTGAAATCAAATTTGTCATAGAATTTTTTATTGATAAAAGTCTTTTGAAATAGCCTAGAACCACATTGTATCACTTGAATGACTGAAAATGACTTGTTTCATCATAAGTTTCACCTTCATCCTTTTAAGTTTGAAACAAAACTACCTCTTCATCATCATAAAACAATAAAATTCTATTTTAAGTTGGCTTCTTGGCTCAAAGTCAAGATCGTTGTATCCTCTGCACATCAGTACATCTTTCACAAGAGAAAGGTCATGAAAATAATCTGTAGATTGAATAACAGACAGCATCAATGTAACATGATGGTACACTGTACGTCAGTACTTTCTCTGTTTATCCCAACATGCAAGTACACCACTACAGTCTTTAATTCTCACACTAATCAAACAGTGCGTTAGAGTAGAGTTCCTTCTTCCTTACATTGATCTTTCAGCATCTCAACATATACATGTGTCTGTATGAGATAGCTCTTCAAGAGTATGGAACAGACAGCCATTATGATTGTAAAACAAAGCTTACATCTGTCAGCATTCACCTAACCCAGCACTTGGCAAAGCTCTTTGTCATTGCTTTCTTTAACCCCCCTGGAAAGGGTCTGATTTTCATTAAATACGTATTTTCAGTGGGTTCCATCCCCCATGTTTTCTCAGGCTTAGGATCCAACAGGTTCAAGCCATACAAGGTAATCACTAAGCCTCATGTCAATTTTAATATTCCACTTTTACATATGGCTTTACAGATATACTATTACCCTGGTCATTGGATTCAGTGCTCATTTTCCACTCCCTGGGGAGCATTCCAGCCAGGCATTACTTGACGCTCAAAAACTGTTTGACAAACAATGTCAAGCATTTACCCTGTTGATATGGGCCATCTTTGGAACCACCACATTCAAAGTCAAATGCCTAGCTGCAACAAGAGGATTACCCCTGACAATACAATAAGCAGTATCAAACATGCTCAAATTCATCACATTTTTTGGCTTCCAACGACCAAGGTGGTGAATTAACATCCAACATGACCAACCAAAGGTGGTTCACAGCTGTTTAGATCTAATTTGGATCAGCGGTCTACCATCAAGGTTCAGCCGCCATCCTCCACGTCAACATCTCTAAGAGTGCCAAGAGAGGGCGCCCTATAGCTTGGTGTCCACGTTGGACCCTGTTGGTTCTTGAAATTGGGTCTTGGGTTGAGTGTTCTTTGGTTTGACCCTCCTGCTGCTGAATTTCCTCCTTGGAGGCATGGGTGAGGGTGTCTTGGGACCACCGGCTGGGCGGATGATGAAACTAAAAGAACAAAGTTTAAAGAGTTGGCATAAATAGTCAATTATGACTGAATTGCCTTAAAACCTAATCAAACAACAACAAGTTG